>JAOUZG010025245.1:5486170-5528394 GCA_026289955.1 Argiope argentata
CAAAGTTATTCGGATTAATATACACAAAGTTATTCGGATTAATATACACAAAATTATTCGGATTAATATACATACATGATGTATGTACATGATTAAAAGATTACATAGATGGATTTAATAAAATTTTCTTCTGAGAAAAGTGATGAAAATAATTAACTGTAAAGTGCGTACAGTGTTAGATGCATATAATTGTTCGAAAAAATTTCCCATGTATTTAGTTTCTTCTATTGTTTTAAGATAGGAAGTTATATTTTGTATTTGAAATTGGAATTTGGTAAAAGAAACTTGGTCCTCCACGAATGTCTTGTCCATGTGCATAGATCAGTAATTCATGAAAGTATAAAGCAATTCAGTTTAAATTACTTAAATGCGTGATCTTGTGTTAAATGTTAATATATACTAATTATTATTAAATTGCAATTAATTCTTGATAACTAATTATTGACTTAATATCAAGAAATGCGTTTTTTTTTTCTTGATGTAATTTTTTTGTGAAAATATGTGCCCTAAATTCAAAACTGATATTTAACAGTAGCTGCTGTATTTATTTAAATTATAAATACGTGATGAAGTCATATATCGAAAGTTTTAATTAAGATGAGTCAAAAAGATATTAATCATGTCCTTGTTTCATTATAAGGGCTACATGAAATACATATGCAATTCTTGCTTAACTTCAGCTGTGCAACAAGTCGTTATAGATATTGGGGTTAATAATGATGGCGTACGCATTGTAACCTTAAAGTGTATAATTTAGCATGTATTGAGCAGTGATGCCTTAAGGTGTAACTTAAATTCAATGTTTGTTAATTAATTTTGAACAATTTTATTAGATTTGACCAATGTAGGTAAGTTTTAACACCAAAGTTGGGCTTAAGAAACTACTAATTTTTTTATTAAAATTGAGATTTTACAATATTTACTAGTATTTTTCATGTATTCCTTATTCTAGTTATGGTGTTTATATAAAAAGTTTTGAACCTGCAATGATAGAATGAAATACATGTAAATGTAATTTGCTCATTTATAAATGACAAAAAAATTAACAATCCAGTTATTTTCATTTATCAATAGTTAGTTTTCAGTCTTTATTTACTTTTTTTAAATCAAATTTGAAGCATAAGAAAAATGTCTTGTAGCTGAAAAGATTCAAAAACTCAGACTCGATCATATCTATAAGGAAAGAAAATGCTGAGTTAGGGCATTACCACCTTGTCGTTCCAAATTATGAAACAGAATCAACTCATCTTGCTCCGCTTTATAATCGTGCATTTTCTTATCTGAATTCCTTGTTAGTACAGAATTTCCAATAATATTGTAACGACATTCTCCGATATTCGGAATCCTATATATATCGTACAATATCTTATGCTAATGGGTTTTCCTCTGAGTACTGAAAACTATGAAAGAATTGTAATCAGATGGATTTAGATATTTAATTAATTGAAATTAAATAATTTACTGGTTATATTTATTAATGGGAAATGTCGAGATTATTACAAATACACAGCGCCTCTGTATGAATTGTTCTTATGTGTAAATAATCTGCATCTCCAGTGATTATAAACTTTCAAATTACATTTTAATCTCAAATGGTATATTTTTTAAAGTGTATATTTGAAATAAACTCAGAAGCTACTTGCAAACTAGAGCTTTGAAATAACTGTATTATTTCGAATTTATTTTGCATTAAATGGCACAGAAATTGATTATAGAAGATAAATGAATTAAACTTAACAAATTTTTAGATGAGAATGGAAAAAAAAAGTTTATTTCATCTTACAGTAACAAAATATTTTTTATGACATAAAAATATCATTTTAATCATTTCTTTTCCTTTGAAGATTTCAGTAGTTTTCGTATTTTTTCCTTTTAGATGTTTCTAAATGTACCGCATGGCGATTGCAATTGGAATCAGTATCAAGAAGACAACAGATCGTCCAAGTCCTGTTATTCCTCCTATTTCACAGGCGGAAATTGCCAAGACGAAAGAAGAAGCCCCTACCCAGCTCCAAAGCAAGCGTCGAAATCTTGCTGCAGTTCCTGTTCTGCAGGTGGACCTTGCGAAAGCGGCCAAAGAAATGTCTACAAACTTTCCAAACAAACGTCCAAAGCATGCTGTAACTCTTGTGCTCAAGGTGGCGTTTGTGAGAGTGATAGAAGAAATCACTACCCGTCATCAAAGCAGTCTTCCACAGCAAGCTACAGTTCCTATTCTTCTGGTGGATCTCAAGGAAGTTCAAGAAGGGAGGAAACATCACGACCGTCGTGCTGCAGGTTCAAATTTCGAGAAAGGGAAGTGAAGCCGTACAGGAAATGCGGCGTGATACCTAATTACATGGGATATATACCTGGTAAGTGGAAGTCTTCTGTACATTAGACATGCTGCAGGATTCCTGTTTATATATTTCTATGATTATTAGCCCTTATTTCTTGACGATCATAAATCAAAGAAAATTTCCGATGAAATCGTTATCATTGTTGGAGAAGCATATCCAACAGCAAATTTGGTTGGGGAAACTTAGCAGAATAAATCTGCTGGGCAGATTGAATAAAAATTTAATCTACAAACTATTAGAAGGTAGAAATCTAGGAAGCAGACTAGAATAATCTATAAATGTATGACGGGAAATGCTATTGGTATGAATTAGAGGACATAATGGCAGATCAACAGTTAATGAAAGCTATTTATCCAGTGATACTTGATATTTGGTTAATGAGTGTAAATATATTAACTTTACATTTAAAAATATGCAAAGTTCACTATGAAGGTACTAGCGAATTGTTATCGTAGTTCGTTGCATTTAAGAACATTTGTTATAGCGGTGGAGATTCTTACGACGAGATCGAATGTCCGAAATCTTAGAATTCCTAAATTGTTTCATGTTCATTATATGCAATGGCTCTTGATCCAGAAAAATTCTCCCCCACTGGGCAATTTTGTTACTGCATCCAACTGTTAAATTTGAATGTAAATCTATCTAGTTTTAATATATGTTTTCAAAATCGAAAAAAAGCCAAAAACGATCGAGTTCATATATGTTGTTTCCATGGAGCTTCCTGTGAAGTTCGAATTTCCCAGTAACATTATCTAATGAAGAAACGATATAGATGATGTTAACACAACACATTGTTTAACATTGTATGATTTGCAAAATAACTGGATAGAGAAGACAAATTAAAATTGAAGAAATTGTATCGTATGGATTTATTTTACGAGTAAATTAATAATCATTTTCTGCAGTCGACAATATTATTATATTTTTACTCCTTGGTTTACCGGTGAGTCAGTTGATAGTCATAAATTTTAAAAGAATAGGAGGAAACAGTGGCGGATTTGAAGTTTCAGAGGCCCGAGGCGCAATTCAATTTGGGGCCCCTCTCTCTTCCAGTTATATTTATTATGTGCACTATTTATACATATTTTTCACTCTGTTAATCTCTGTAGCTGATTTTGTGTGTGTGTGTTAAAAAAGGGGCAGGGGGAGATTTAGGTACATAAAAATTAAAATTAAAAATAAATTTCTACATACTACTTGGCAGTATTTAAAAGAATGATGAAGTTCAGGGTGTGTTAAGGATGTTCTTAAAAATATATGCACTCTTTTGTATCTTAGTTACGCAATATTTTTCTGAGATACATGCCTAACACTTCATTATGCACTAAATCAATTACAATTGAATGAAGCTGTTTTTCTTTTTTGCTAATAAAAATTTTGGTTTTGTTTTAAAGCGTTATCAAAGTTGAGAATTTTAATAAATTTACGCGTTTTCGACTTTCTGAACAGACATTTTCTAACTATTTCCTTTGAATTAAACTGTTCTAATAAACGAACAATGCTTATATTAAAAAACTAGCCAGTTAATTTGCATCTAATTAGTAATCTCTGAAAGTTTGGAGCTTTTAAGTTTGTAAATTATTTCGCAAGTATAGTATAAAGTTTTTTCATTTTTTTAACTTTTAAGAACAGCCTTAATTATAAAAACTGAAACTTGTGGCTACAAAGATTATTAAATTTCAGTAGATAAAATTGTTTTTTAAAAAAACGAATAATCGAATATAATTTTTTTTTGGAAATTTAATGACTACCTAATGTCACTTATTCTTTTTTAATTTGGAGATTGATTTTCTATACTATTATTAAGTCTATTCCATCTTCGAATAGATACCGAGAAATATGCAATTAATTCAACAATTAAATTCTGAATAAAATCAAAATAATTATTGTGTCAGAACATGATTTTGCTGCACAATTTCCTATTAAATTTAGAATATGGCTTGCGCATTGTACTAAAACGGCTGTATTGATTTGCTGTTTTAGTCTTGCTTGCAGTCCACTGAATTACCCTGCCATATTTGCAGCGTTTTCGTAGGTTTGGCCCCCATAAGTTTTAATATCCACAGGCTAATCTTTTTTAAAATTCAAGAATTGTTTTTTTTTCTAAATATTCAGAATTTTAGTTTTGAATATTAATAAAATCGAAAAAAATCTTTCTTTTATGTCTCCATTTATAACAACAAATCTCAAAATACTAGTAAGTTGGTCTACGTGGGATATATCCGGAGTAGAGTTCACAATTATAGGATAGTAAATTGCTTCTTTAGGTTCAGCTATTAGAAGTTTCTTAATTTCATCACCCATTAAATTTATAAATTCGTCACATATCGTGTAAGATAAATAATTGACATTTCCACGACCCGGATTGATAAATTTTTTCAAATGCAATTTCAGAAAGCTGTCAAATTCTGCCAAATATTCAATGCAACGCAAGAAATTTCTTTTTCGATTGGAAGTTGTACCTTCTCTGTGGCCATAAATGCTATCCCTAAACTCGTCAACAATTTTACAGTGGCAATGACTCGCTGTAAAACAGCTCGCCAATATTTTTGTTCCGTATCAAACTGCTGTTCTAAATGAGTGTTTATACATCCAGAAATAGACAAGAGTTTTTGTAGAGTCACCATAGATTTGATATGGACCTGTGAAGCTTCGTGACCACTTAAGTCTCTTACTAAATTTTTCCAATGACTAAATCCTGTTGAAAATTGCGTATTAGAAAATATTTTACAAACGTAACAATAAATGCACTTACTTGTCGCTGAATATACTCATTATTGACAAAATTCTTTTGGGACATTTGCTTTTATACAAAGAAAATTGGATTCAGAAACATTTCTATAATAAGCTCGATTTCTGTCTCAGCATTTTACTTTAAAGCTTGTAATATTCTCAATATCACAAGGCTTATTTATCAAATAATGTGCAATCATTTTATCTGATAAGTTTGCTGGTCCCAATATTTCATTTTGTTTCTTAAAATTACAAGTTGTTGATTCTTCTGTTTCATTCTCAGATCGCTCATTAATTGCATCGAATTCGCATTTTGCTTCATTCGCTCTTTGGCTTTTTCTTGTGCATATTTCGTTTTAGTTTGTTCATCTGTATTTTTTAGGTTTGCATTCTATTTCATTTCTCTCACCAATTTCTTTGAATTTATATTCAACTTCAGCTTGTTCAGAGATTTTTTTCGTGCGCACATTTTGTTTCAGTGTGCTCATAGATCTTTTCAAATTCTATTCACATGCATATTCTAGTCACATTTTATTTTAACATGCTCATTAATTTGTTTGAATCATATTCTACTTCAGCTTGCTTAACTTTTTTTTTATGTGCATATTCAATTTCAATTTTCTCATTGGTTCTTTTAGGTACACATACTATATCTGGTTGCTCAACTGCTCTTTCTGGCTCGTTTTCTGTTTTAGCTAGTTTTTCAAACGTTAAAATAAATTTGTTGAAAGAATGGCTAAAACATTTTTTTTTAAAAATAAGTCTCATAAAAAATATTAGTTCGACTTAAGAAGAGAAAGTAACCAGTTTATTTTATCTTTTTGAGCAGTGCCAATGACTAACGATACGTATTGTAAATTAGCCCTGTTTTTAACCTTCAAATGTGTCAAAAATTATAAAGTCACGACTAAAATATTTTTAAAAGTACGAAAATAGAGACAAAAATTTATTAACATTTATATTTTTGCCAATCTTCACATTGGTTAAAAGTAAAACACTGAAATGAATTCCTTTCCACAACAGAAATCAAAGTCAATATTTTTAAAACATGAAATGTAGTCACTACCAAGAGTATGTTCTGGAGAAACTAACGTTTTGAAGCAAAGAATTTCTAGCCAAGGTCTCTTAACTAAAATGTGTATTATGTCCTATTATGCAAACACGTTGCCTTGAGAGTCATTCGTATATGTCTTAGGGCCAGTGTGCTGGAGGATGTAATATGACATCTATCGCTTTAGTTTCGTAGAAAATAAAAGATGTCGTAAAATGTCCCCCTCTTGGTTAACTTTTGACTCTTTCATTCTCAGAATAGTTTGTTTTTCAAGCGTACTGATATTGCATGATTCTTGTTGAAATACACGAAGAATTGGGAGTGGGAATAGTAGAATGTAAAAATAAAAGGTTTTTTTTTTAAAACTATACTGTTTTTCAAAATTAAATATATATAATTATTATCATTATTATTTTAGAACTAAATTTTGAGGCCCCCTTAATTTATGAGGCCCGAGGCGCGCGCCTCATGCGCCTGTTCGGAAATCCGCCTCTGGGAGGAAAGTTATTCATGGCTGGTAGTTAGGAACAGTCGAATTTTTAATACCCACGAGCTCTTTCTGGCGATTTCATAAATATGGACTTTCTTAATATTTCCTTGAAAGTCATAATTAGGAAAGAAATATATAATGATATGAAAAGACAGAGAAAATAATTGTTGTAAACGTACGCTTAAAATAAATCTTGTGTGAAACTTAAATAATACATGTAATTTCGTTTCTTCAAATAAGCTACGTAGTAAATTGCTTAATCATTAGCTAATTAATTGAGCTACATGCTTATAATCCTTAGTGAAATGACTTGATAATATTCCTGAAAAACATGAAGGCAATTGACAATTGTTTTGTGACAGTCTATGTATTCCAAATTGCAATGTATTGAGACAACCTATGTGTTCCAAATCTAATATTGTAAAACAATAGCATTTTTGCAGTAGTTTAGCTGAAAAAGTTTTATAAAAATCAAACTTTCGTGGTGGTATTTCATACTGAAGGACTAAAAATGTAAGAACGATTTAAGAAAAAATTTCTGAGCATAGTAATGTGGATAAGGAGTTCTGTAGAGATTCGCACTTTCTCATGCTGGTATAGTAAGAAGAATAAAATGTCCTTACGTCACGACTTTATATATATATATATATATATATATATATATATATATATATATATACTATAATACGAGGAATGGTTGTCAAGTCGAAAATCGCCCCAGAATTAATAAACTCCGGTAAACTTGGGGGTCTGGAGTTTTTGGCCACGAGGAATCGATTGGCGCCGGTTTTGAAGCTCTACGGTTGAGCAGTTCGGAGTTACAGATAGGATATTTTCAAACTTTATTAGTTCGCCATAATGGCTACTTAAATTTTCAAGTGGTGACGTGCTGCCATCTATAGCCAATATGCCATTTATATCAATATTCATATATATATATTTTTCATTTCATGCAAACACGTGATGAAAATTGCCTTTTTATATGTTTAATGCGCAATAATAATTAATTTTTTTAAATTTAAGTTTTTGTCAATCTGATGGCAACATATTAATAAGATAATTTTTCCCCTTTTACTCGTAACGCATGCTTGGAGCTTAAGTTTTAATTTTATCTTATACTATAATACGAGGAATGGTTGCCAAGTCGAAAATCGCCCCACATTTCCGACATTTCAACATTCATCAGAAAAAAATAAGGATAACTTTGATATTTTTACTAAATTTTCTTTCAAAAAAATACGATTCTAATTGAAAATTTAAATATTCGAGTTAGCTTCGATACCTGCTTTCTCCGAGCGGAGCTCGGTCACCCGCTGGTATTTTAAAACTGAAAGATCTAGAAGTAAAAATGGTACAAAAAACGGCACGTTAATTGAAACAATCAATGTAAAGGGTATGGCATTCTAATTATAACCCAATAACTAATTTCCATATCTTTAAATACTGTCGTTTACTTCCAAATGAAAAAGTGCTCTAAGTGACGTAAATATATTTTGTGGTGGTTTTGTTAATTTATTTAATCAAAAATTGATCTTAATTATAATATTTAGTAAAATATTCTTCATACACTAATACCTTCACGAAAATGAATCTCGCACTTCAGCTACTAAAATGAATCGAATTATAAAATTCTACATATCGCTAATTGAAGCTATTTTAGGCCCTTTCAATAGTGAGCTCGTCTTCATTTCCTAAACATAACTGCTGATAGGTTTTAAATAAGTAAAGGCAGTTCTATAACTCGGACAATTGTGATCCCAGAACAATACTTTTTTTCTACTTTGTTTGAAAAGGTAGTGAGCTAAAAACTGAGGAAATGTATAAGAATTAATCTTAATTTATCTGGAGTAAATGCATTGATTTAATATTAAATGCTTTAAAATATTTAGAACATTTTTCCTTTAAATTATATATTTATGCATTTAATTTACATATTTACATTTTAAATGGATTTAACCCTTCACTGCATGAATTACTAAGGCGTTGACAAAAAAAAATGTTTCACGGTGGAAGTGGCTTTATTTAATTATCAATAAGACGCATTAAAAAAATAATGAAAAAGTTTTATATTTTGGATTTTTTTTTCTTACGGAACCATATATGGGCTCGTATGCACTGAGACAAAAACCATTACAGTTGAAAAGCGGAGATGCAAATATATTTTTTTTTCAAAAAGTACTTACGTTTTACTTTTTATCGTTTTTCGAAAATGAATCACTCGCACTTAAATTCTGCTTTTTCACCCACTTGCACAAATGTTAGGTTATTTTGAAATGTCATGAAATCATAGACAATTTTTTGCGTTTTATTATATCTAAACATATATTTAATGGATTAAAATGGTTTGAATTATTTTATAATATTTAATTCGCAAATAAAGTTGAATCAAAACAGTAATACCATATATGGGCCCATTTGCGGTAAAGGTTAAGATAAGTTTCAATTAGGTTTTTGAATTTTTATCTAAATATAAAATTCATAGCTAAAATTTATTTTAATAAAATCTTGTTATTAATTCAAGTGTAAGAAGATAGGAATTATCGAATTTTAAGATATCGCACTGAAATTAATAGAAACACCAGTTAAGGAAGGGTTTTTCATATTTTTTTTCAGGACTGCATATGACATTCGGCGAACCTTACGGCATAACAGCTAATCGTCTCCTGCAACGTCATTTCCGGGAACAAGAAAAGTGAAACTTTGGTTTTTATCAGGTATGATAGAGTCATTCAGATAATGTATATGGATTTTTAAATATTTCAATAAAAGATTTTTTATTATACTAGTAATATTGTTCTGAGTCATAAGTGTAAAACGCTTCTATTATTATTTTCCCCCCTATCGAATGAGCTATTTTTTTCTTTATGATGTTTTGATAAAATTGTTTATAAATTTTGAGATTTTCAACTTAATGAATAGAATCACATCATGCTCACGTGAGAAATGTAAAATAACACTCTATTTGTAGCTATGCGATTAAGAATAAACTACCATTTTATTTTTGATAAAGAAAAAAGAAATCGCCAACTCAAAAATTTTATACCTTTTTCAAAGTTGGCAGATAATAATAATAAAGGAAATCAATTGAAAAGATAATAATTTTAGAGTAGTAATCAAGTGCAGAAGAAACATGAAAAAAGAAAATCTTGGTTAAAATTTTCATGGCTCAGTGATTTAAGACACATCACATCAGATCACGTCTATGAAGTCTGGAAAAAGTGAAGCCTTTGTGTTTTTAAAGACTCCAAAATGAGGTTTAATTCCAGTTATTAAATTACATTATATAAGAGAGGAATTTATATATATTTCCATTTTGGCTGTCCAGAAGTAAATTTTTAAAAGATAAACAAAATCATGCAGCTTCCGTAGTGCAAAAAATATCATTAAAATATTCCAGTCACACCTATCTATATACATATAAAGTTCACTTTCCATTTTGTAAAATTCACAAATGATTTTTTTTCTAAATTTAAAGGGCTTACCACTAATTTGTTTGGATTTATTTATAGGCCAAATTACACAACTTTAAAAATTGTACCTTGCAAATTTTTATCTTATAGAGCTTGATCCAAAGTCACGACTTGATATACTGTTACAAGCTACTGTTCAATTTGTTTGGCCAATAATTGCAGTATCGATTTCACATAGAAAGCTAAAGAGGTTTGAAAAGGAAAAAATGTAAGATAACTGAGGTAATAACGAATAAGGATAAAATGTTAATTACTCTTAAATATGTACTAAACATATATTAAACTTACTTAATGTATTTAATATTTCAGAAAAACGGAAAATTTTGAAAATTTATGGCTATGTGTATTCATAATGCTATCGCAGCTTTAGAGTATTACAAGGATCATTTTCCAAATAACCTGCATTTTTCCAGGAAGTAGATTTACAGGATGTTTCAGCAGTTAAAAATTATAGGATATCTACTATCTAAGAAAGGATGAAAGGGACGTAGAAAATGATAACTTGATGTAGGATATAAGAAACTATCCTTTCAGTGTATAAGCGATCAATTCAGAATTTAGCATTCCAAAAACGACAGCTTGAACAAGAATGGCTGAAAAAAGTCGCCAACAATTTCCTCTTCAAGCAAAAAATTCTTAAGATAATTGAATTTATCAATGAAAATAGAGATATATTCTTGCCTCAATAGCTGACTACCTCAAGTATCGTACACACAAAGACTAAAGGGGAAAACAAGCACCACAGTCTCTTATCATACATTTGCATCCATAAATTTCAATCAAACCTTGTTTCCCTTCGATTCCATTAACTAAAGAATTTCCCATTTGATTTTTATAACTTCATCCCCATCTATTATGTGAAAACAGAATTCACTTATATTTTTACGTGAATTCTATTTATTTTTATGTGAATTTTCTTTCTGAATATTATTCCAAATAATTTTTCAAAGGTGAAATAATTTTTCTAAAGTTTTTGTAAATGATTTCACTTCAGTGTCATTTCTTATATGCTTTTAAATTCCTTGCATAATTTTTTTTTGTAAATATTTTTGTATTTAAATAAAATTTCTGTGACATGCGCACCAAACCGTTCTGCGATCAGAATGGTCACGGATACCGTGTTATGAGAATTCGTTCTGTTCTCTAAGTGCAATACGACATAACTAATATTCATGCACCAATCAATACCATGGGCAATCAGATCTTTACTACTAGATTATGAAAAACGTCTAAAGATTAGTAATTTGTCCCACTTCATGTAAAATATTTCCATCTTTCCAAAAGAAAACTATTTGCATTGAAGGATATCGTGTAAATGAGAACGCCAGACTTCAAGTTCATGATTCTTGGGCGAAGTTTATAATCAAAAGCCTTAAACTGTGAATTAAAAAAAATTGTGCGAAGAGGCATTTTCAGAAATTCGTTTGTTGATCTATTCAAAAACACGTTGAGTGGTTATTTAGTACTTTTTGTATTAACTTGCGACTGCAGTTATTATTGATTTCACTTATATAGCGCTTCAACATCTGAATTTCCAATTTGACGGTAGATTTCTGTATCACGTATAATTTTAATATGATGATTGAGTTGGGGAACTGTTTGGATATTATCTTAAAGTGACCATTTAAATGTTTCTAGCCACCACACCTTTTGACTCTTATTTATCGAGTTTCTTACATCAGTTGTTTGTAATACACCTTTTGTAGGTCTAGCATTAACTTACTGACGAATTGAAGACTGCTTTTATATCACAAATACTGAGTAAGCTGCATGCAAACATTGACAGAAAAATGCAGATGTGTATTGGGGAGAGAAAATATCTTGAACAGTTTTGTACATGGTTTATATACTATTATAAATTTTACTATTTTTAAATTTAATAACTGCATTAAATTTGATAAATGCCTTAGTATTTTCTGGTTATATCTTTTTAATAATCTAATTTACTATGTACACTATCCATGGATTTTACATCAAAAGAATCAATATCATTAAAAAGTATTACAGGTGTTATTGGACCTTTTAGGAACAGAATTGAAGTTCTAATGTCTTAATAGATAAGTGAACTGGAACATTTTACGCATTCGATCTTTAACATTTCAAAGAATCGTAAATCATTTTTTTCTTTTTATTGTTTACTTCCACATAAGCAATCCCGATAAACTTTTCTCACCTTATTTAAGAAAATTCTTTCTTTATAAATTTATATTTACGTGCAATATTTAAGTAAATAAGTACTTGCAATATTCCTCTTCGGAGTAACAGCTATATCATTTGCTATTAAGCAAATATATCTGAAGCAATAGTGGACAAAAACAAGGAAAATTCAGATTGACAGCACATACCTTTGGCTTTGGTATCTTTCCTCCCATTGATAGTTTCCTCAGTTGTTCTAAAAAGAAAAATAATAATATCAGCATACGCACTTAAAAATAAATAATCAATGAATGTTTTAAATTTGAAAGCTGTTACTTGAATAAAACTTCTCTTCCAATAACTTTCCTTTCGTTTCTGATTCGCTCACTGACATTTCTATGCTTCTTGTCTCATATACAATCGTAAAAAGTGACAGTGACGAATTTTATTGATAGGAAAAATCATTAAGCATTTGAAGGTTCCATTTTCCTGCTTTTCCATCATGAAAGAATATTGCTCTGTTTCATTTTCCTTCAACTTAAAATCTTTGTATAATATTTGACATATTAATAACTTCTATACAGTTTCTGATCAGTTTTAATACTTCGATAGATATGACTTTAATTTTTATTATAGGAATAGGATAGGTTTCTACACGTGTAATAAACACAGGAAAATTAATTAAGGGATTTTAAAGTATTAATGTGTCAGAATTAAGCTTAATTTTCAAAAACAATTTATTACTTTACTAATTTTTGGATACGTTGAAAAAAATTATGCTTTAAATGCAAATATACTTCAGGGGACTAAATTACAAGGATATCAAAGAGCGCAAATTAATATTTATTTTTTTGCGCAACGTGTGATTTAGACTTAATAAAGGGGTGAAGATAAATTGTAATTCGTTACAAATAGTTTTTCTGCAATAACTGATACGTGGATTCGTTATATAATTTGTACTCGTTAAACTGGGACAATTTAGCATATCACAGATTTCATTATTTACGATTTTCTACCTTTATTTTTGATTGTTAATTGTTTGCCTGAGTTATATAAATTATTTGAGTTTTTATTTCAAATTTATTAGTTAATAATATATTACCATTTATTAGATACAATTTTTACTCTTCTAAAAGTAACTTTTACAGAAATCGATGTCACCTTATCCCCCATCAAAACTTAGAATTATAATATTTTTTACATTTGCTTTAAAAAGATTAAATATACATTACCAAATTAAAATCTAATTTTCTAATCTAATAATCTATTTTTTCTGCTTGGAACCTTATAATAAGATTGGGATTAACAAACACTTGTAATTGTGATCGATAAATTTGTACTAAGTGTTTTATATTTTAAAATTATTTTTAACTCTAAAGAGACAGTTGTATTTTATTAGTTAAGGGTTTTAATATTTCCGAGTAATGATAACATATAGCCTTGCTTCTTTTTTGTGATATGGAAGACAATTCTTCCCGCCATCTTAATTGTATATTATTAGAAAGTGTAATTGTAAAAGAATTACATCTTACTGGGACGATGAAATTCTTCATAAGAAATGGCTGCTCTCATTGATTGAAATCTCATTACAAAACTGAATTTAGAATAGATGAGTTGATTCAAGCCAAATTTGATTACATGCTGAATGACAAACAGCCTTCTCTACAAAAAGCATTTGATAAGGCAGATATCTTCCTTATGTGTATCTTGAAAAATGATTAGTTGCATCGTATAATTTAGCAACACAGGGGCACAATAATCCTTCATTGCAATAATTTACAGCTTTATAAACCTAGGAGTAGCGAATACCTTGGAGAATATAGTTTACCTATACCCTATTAATGCAAAATGCTGACCAATATCGTAACAATATTGCCCATTATTCAGAATAACAAACAGTATTGCGAAAATACCGTATAATGTGCTAATTAGGTACAAATACATACGAACGTAACCTAAGGATGATGATATTCTGTTAAGTATATTTCGTAACTAATTATTTCAAAATGCCAACTAATGCTCATTTTTGGCGATTCTTGAAGACTGATCCTTACCTTAATATCATCAAATTAAATGGAACCGACACAACAAGATTCTTAGATCGGAACCCTAATTTCTTGCAGTTATATTTCAAATACTATGACAAGTCTCATTGAAAACGGAGGAGGGGAAACTTAGGTCATAGTAGCTTACGAGTGACACACTGCTCATAAGACTAATTGGTGTTGTTAATCTCAGCTTTCAACGTACTGTGGATCGCTATTTGTGTGAAAATCAACAATAATAGTTATGTTCGTCAGTGAGTCGAATAATCAGAGGGCAATTTCCTAGGAGCCTCACAATTTTGTCAATGGGCTAAAGATTTAAAATGTGCTGGTTTCAAGGCAATCCTAATATTGTTAATCTACGTGTGAGAATATAATTTGTCGTTTAAATTTCAGATTTTTAACTTTGCTTACAAGTATGATCCAATTTGTGGACTGAGTCATAAGTTGATAGACCTAATAATCTTGAATATTTAAGAAGATTAGAAAAAATTTGTACGTATTTTTACGATGTGATTTGAAATTACTTTTGAATTCTAATCCTAATTTTTTTAACTTTCAATATATTAAAATCAAATCTGCTGGAGGTTATTTCAGTAAGTCGTTGTTGCTATTAGTAACAGTTGCCACGGGCAAGCTTCGTAAAAAGTAGAAAAATTGGAAGAGTATTTAGGACTTGCGCAGAAGTCTATTTCCTTGCAATTTATTTTAAACTAATCATTTTTGGTGACTAGTTTTGGTGACCAGGGATGTTAATTATATTTAATTGCAATTCAAATGTTTATATAAAACTTCATATCAATGATTTCGTCAGTCTGTCAGAATTTAAAACCATGTTATTTTAATTGCCTTTCATGCATTATCTTCATAATGTACTTAATTTTTTGGGTGTGTGTGAAGATCATTCCCATAGCATCATAACACTATTAAATAACATAAATGTGCAATTTCTTTGTCTTCTAAATTTTACGATGTATTCAGTTTTTTCAGTTTTTTTTTTTTTTTTTGAAAATTTCCAAGATATTAAACTGAATTCTTCATCTTCAGCTTTAAACTATAGAATAAAACCAGACGATTAAATATTTGACGAAACAGTAAAGGCAGTTTGAATTATAAATCAAAAATGTTATCTATTGTTGTAGGAAAAAATGCACGATCTTGCAGAAAAGTTTGAATCTTACTTTGCCTTTTCAAAATTTATAATCAATAACTGACGCATAATTTTCAAAAGTGTCTTAAATAGATGTTCTGCTACCAATACAAAATAAAGACGATAGGCTTTCTATTTCCTATAATTTTAAAACTTTGGAAAAGAATTTGGAATAATATAAAAGATTGCTGGTGACAAATTACCATAAAGGTATCTTTCAAAGGCTTTAAATGTAAGTGGCCCTTGGAAGTCTGTCATGTCTGGTGAGAGCACGTGATTCCTGAAACGATCAACCATTTTCTGAACAACTTCCTTCTCTTCCAATAAATTGGAAGTAATCTGTTTCCTCTTCAGTTCCTGAAGCTCGTAAAATAAGCGCCTTTCCATCTGGTACCTGGAAATAAATTCACTTTATAATCTTTAGAATTCAGACGAACATTTCTAAATAATACTACATATTGCATAGTTGTGATTTATTTTAAAATACTTAATTTTTTACAAAAAGTTGTTTTTTATTAAGTACATAATAATGCAATTAAATATAATGATTTAAAAGGTATTAGATTAAAAATTCACATTTAAAAAGTAATGCTAGAAGTTAACAATTTATGGCACAACAACTCGTACAAGCTGGATATGCACAAAAAGCAGATCAATATAAAAAAAAAACGAAATCTACGATTGCACATCTCAAGTTATCATGTGAGATCATTATTATTTTTTAAGTCATTGCTTGTCCTAATTAATTGAAGTCAATAACCAGTTTAAACCAGTTTTAAACAATCACGAGACTTCTCTATCAGTCTCCCTCCCTCCCTCTCTCTCTTTATATATATATATATATATATATATATATATATATATATATATATATAATAAAAATTACATAAATATAATTTTTTTAAACATTTATTTTCAACTTTGCTAGCTGGCAAACAAAATTTTAGAGATCGACCGATTTTGAGATGAAATAACAGCTATGATGCCATAGTTCTACTTCAATCTTTTAAAATCGCATCTACTTTCAAAGAAGCATACGTAAAAATAATGCAATGCTGATAAAAACATGTAAAAAATATTTTTAGCCTATAAATTTCGGAGACATCAAAACCGCCTACTCAAAACAACCTCATGTTTTCACATGATAATAAAATATGTGGACTCATATAACAAAATTCAGTAAAAGAGTTATTTAAATTTATGGTAAAGATCATTGTTTATATGCATAGACATTTTTTTAACAAATGTCAAAAAATAATTAACAAATTATCTTAAAATACTTTTTAATAAAATTTTTACACTCTAAAGTTTACAATAAAGAAATAAACTCACTTTTTTAAACTTCTCTGCACTTCTTTCGTGAGAGTAGGCCTATTTAAGAGTCTTGGGCATGTTTCCAAATGTTCTTCTCTTTTTCTCAAATGAGGCAAACTAGAAGAACGGGGTTTCACAACAACCTTATCTCCGTTTTCATCTTCTTCCAAACGAAATGTCTCTGCCGCCCCGCTACTCACTATGTACCTGGCTATGTGCCTCCTACTCGTTCTGCGACCGTATCTTCCTTCAGAGTCAGAATTGCCTCGTCTGTCATCATCCTCGTCTTCCGAAGAAAATGGCTGGGGGCCTCTATCAACATCGTCGCTGAATCCCGAATCTTTTATGGTGGATTCTAAGCTTCGTATACTGGACAAGGGAGAATGATTCTCAATGTCATATGTTTTCAAAGATGATCGCCGCCTTTCGTCAACAGATAGATGTTGAGGTCTAGTTTCTTCACCGTTCTGGTAATCTTCTTCACTTACATCGCATTCGGTCGTTCGCAAAGTCGATCGACGTCTTTGTTCTGTAGGAGGTCGAAGTTCGTCTTCGTCGCCATTTTGCACATCTTCTTCACTAATATTATATTCTGTACTTCGTAATGTCGATCGTCGTCTTTGATCTATGGGAAATAATTCAGGTTTGTCTTCGTCACCATTTTCTGCATCTTCTTCACTAATATCGTATTCTGGCCCTTGCCATGTCGATCGTCTTCGTTGGTCTAAGGAAGGAAACTGAGGTTTGTCTTCATCACCGTTTCCGCCATCTTCTTCATCGATGTCGTATTCTCTGGGTTTCACGGATGATCTCCGTCTAAGAAGTTGGGGCCTACCTTCAGTTTCATTTTGGACTTCTTCGTCCTCGTTGTTTTCCAGGCGACTGTCTTCTTCTGGCTCTTTGTCATCCTCAGGATGAACCTCATCATACTGAGGCTCGCTATCTTCAGCTGGTTCGGGTGGGTTTTCTTCTTTTTCGGAGCTGTCCGCTAGTGTCATTTCTTCTGGCACAGGCTGAAACGGCTCTTCGAAAAATGTGGGTTGGGATGCTTTTCTGCTGGGTGCGTCTTTTTCCAGATCTGTCTGTTGTGGCGTTTCGGTATCGCCCTGATTATTGGAAGCCCTGTTATCTGGACATTGAAAATTGACACTCGTTCTTCGCGGCAGCTGAAAAAGTATATAAAAAATACAGTTCTTTCAGTGTAACATTTGGTTTTAAATTTCATAGCTGTTTAAAAAGAAATAGTCATCGCGCATTCTGTAAATTTTTTCTTTTGTAATGCAAAATTGTAAGGACAGTTTCTTTTCTGTTTCATTCTGTTTCCCCCTCTCTCTTTTTTTGTAATGCAAATAATCTGCACCACTTTAAGGGACGGTAAAAATTTCATTTGGCTTCATTATTAAAAACATTCATCTCTAAGGATGAATTAGATAAACATTCCATGAAAAGAAAAGCATAAATTCTTCCGACTGTTAAAATTTTTTATGCAAAAATTAAAATTCAACCAAAAGAAATAAGTTCAACCTATTAAAACTGGCATAAGAAACAAATTTTAGCCCTCAAAAGCCTGTAATTGGAAATATCTGAAAGGCGAGATATCTCGTCGATAGAGTTAAAAGGGCTAAGATCAAGGATCTCGTTAAAAGATCCTTGATTTTTTCTTAAAAATATCTTGATAATATCCAATACACTTGCTCGGAAGAATCACTAAAAGATTCATAGAATGTTGTAAACAATTTCTGATTTTAACACGGAGAGAGCAATATTTATATTATATTACTAGCCGCCTCTGGCGACCAGTCGGTTCGCCAGTATTAATGCTCGCTAAAGTTTGCTCGCTCATATTTTATGTAGCTGTGTCTCATAACAGGTTTTTCACCAAAATATTTTTAAACCAAACAAATTTTGATAATCATATAATTCATTTATAGTATTATTTATTATTATTTTCTTCAGATGATTACTTTTTTTCTTCCCTGCCCAGACTTTATTTTGAGCAGGCATAGATTAAATATTCATACCGACTAATAATAAAAACAACTACAGTAAGACCCCACTTAACGCTGTTTCGGTTTAGCGCTCTTTTATTTCAACCCGAGGATTCCACGAAATCGCTCGCAGCATACGGGGATTCCCCGAAATATTATGCAGCGATAAGTTTCAAATACATATCCGAAAGAGTGTAATTGTATTTCTTGTTTGGTGCGGCATTGTACAGACATATTTTTATTATTGGAAACATTTGTTGACATTATTTTAAGTAGGTATTAATTTACATATTTAATACTATATTACAGTGTCAAATATTTTGATCTTTAGTTTTTTACTATGGGTGATAATGAAAAAGAAAAGAAAGCAACCAGAAAAAGCATTTCACTCAAAATTAAAATGGAAGTCATTAGAAGATTAGATTCTGGTGAACGCCAAACTCTAATTAGTGCTTCATTGAATTTGCCAACTTCAACAATAAGGACCATCATGAAGAATAAAGAAAAAATACTGTCATCGGCAACTGCAACTACGTCAAGCTCTGCAACTAGAATTACCCGTTCTAGAAATAATATCATAGAGGAAATGGAAAAACGACTGTCTATATGGATTGACGACGAAATTGACCGCAATATGCCATTAAGTCAATCTATCATAATGGAAAAAGCTAGAAGAATTTTTAATTACATTCAGGCTGAGACAATTGACAAAAGTGAAACTTTCGTTGCTAGTCGAGGATGGTTTAATAGATTTAAACATCGAAATAACCTTCACAACATAAAGATTACAGGAGAAGCAGCAAGTGGTGATACAAAAGCGGCGGCTGAATTTCCAGCGATATTAAAAAAATAATTGAAGAAGGAATTGGTTTTTTATGTTGATGAAACAGGCTTGTTTTGGATAAGAATGCCGAAACGAACATTTCTATCCCGTGAAGAGAAACGGGCACCAGGATTTAAAGCTGCAAAAGATCGCTTAACCCTTCTACTAGGTGGTAACGCAAGCGGAGATTTTAAATTAAAACCATTACTAATTTACCATTCCAAAATCCCAAGAGCGATGAAAGGTATATCTAAATCAACTTTACCTGTAATTTGGGAGTCTAATAAAATATCATGGATAACTGCGAAAATTTCCCAGGATTGGTTCACTGAACATTTCTGCCCGTCTGTTAAACGTTATTGCGAAATTAAAAAACTTGAACAAAAAGCACTTCTGTTAATTGATAATGCTCCAAGCCACCCAACAAATTTATCAGACTTAACAACATGCATTCCAGTCGAAGTGGTTTTCTTCCCGCCTAACACAACTGCCTTAATTCAATCAATGGACCAAGGCGTTATATCAAATTTTAAGGCTTATTACTTGCGGCGAATCTTTAAGCAAATGTTTGAAAAAACAGACGGAGAAGAGAACCAGTCCATAAGAGAATTTTTGAAAAACTACAACATCGTGGATGCTGTAGAAAACATAGGCCTTTCTTGGAATGAGGTAACAGAAAGATCTTTGAAAGGAGTATGGAAGAATACTTGGCCGGATTTAAGTAAGAGCGATGACTTTGGACACTCTGTCGATGTGGATGAAATAGTGGAAGAGATAGTGAAATTAACGAAGCAAACTGGTTTTGAAGGGATAAATGTGGAAGATGTCGAAGAAATAATTCAAGAAGCAGCGGCTAGTCTTTCTAATGATGAGCTCAAGTAATTAACTGAACAAGAAGAAAACAAAAATGTTGACAGCAGTGATTCAGAAGAAAAGAAAAAAGAACTTTCGATGGCGTTTGTAAAAAGGAGTTTGTCTACCATAACTGAAATAATGGATCGATTCATTGAAAATGATCCGAATTTTGACAGGAGCTCAAAAGTAAGGCGTGGTGTTAGAGATGCTCTATCCGTTTATGAAGAGCTTTTAAGAGAACAACGCAAAAGAAAAAGGCAAACAACATTAGATGCTTTTGTCACAAAAAGGCAGAACACTGAAAACGCGGAAGACTAACTAAATATGACTGACTTAGAATTTTATTTGTTTTTTTTAAGAATATTCGTTTTGTTATTTATACATTGTTTTTATTTTTGCAAGAAATAATAATGTGGTATTAATTTGGGCTTTAAGAAATAAATGTTTGGTTTTATTTTTATTAAAAAAACATACTTTTTAAATTTAATACCTAACCAATTTCCTAGCCATCTTCCCCTAACCCTAATATTTACATGTAAAGATAGCCTCGTTTAGCGCTGTTTCGCATTACGCTCTACTTTGATGGAACGTATCCCCCGCGTTAAGCGGGGTCTTACTGTATTTTCTTTCTTTTTTAAACATCCCATTATCTACTATGAATGAAAACCAACTGACTTCGCGTATTTCTTTCTAAACAAATCATAATTTATTACTTCCTGCTATCTTACTCAGTTGGTGTGGGGGAAGGAAATGATTTTTGGCGGGAAAGTAAGAAAAGTGCCGTTTTAATTATTTTCCACGTTTTTTTTTCATTTTTTCTCTCCATAAGAACCATCCCCGTGTCTTAACGAAAATATTTTTTAAAAAATCAGCCAAATCGGTCGAGCCATTCTCCAGTTTTGCGCTTAGCAACGCATTTCGAGTTCCATTTTTATTAATATAGATATTTATATTATATCTCTTTAACAATTGTCTCTTAACATTACAAAATTTCCACCAGGGGCTCAATGAAATTAATTGAAGTTTTAAATTACTGTGATGTTTTAATATGCCTAGATAATATAGTAATAAAGTTGAATTAATGAATTTTAATCTCTTTGTTTGCTATCAAAAACCTTTAATTTTTTACATGGTTTTATATTTTTGGTTTTCTGGTTTCATTTTTAAAAATTACACAAATTTAATATTATTTAGCTGTACTTAACATTAAATCAGGGTTGTTAAAACTTTTTTTAAATTTCCATCTCAATACGACTTACCAAAATACTTCTTCCCTAAGACGTAAAAAATATGTCTACCCTCTGTCCCCTCAAATGAACGTATAAGTAAAAAATGAAATTGTCAAAGATTGGATAAATTAAAGATAAAAGAGAGAAATTGAGCAAAATACAGTTAGTTTGAAAACGATTATAAAACATTCAAATAAACTGAATTCTAAAACATAGTATATTTATTTGTAAGTATTGCAGAATTAGACAGAAACATTGATCTTTTACTTACCCCAAATATACACAACTATTTAAAATCAGAAATCATAGTTCAAGAAACTTTAATGTGAATAATTGAAAAAAATTACGAATTTTTTGGGGCAACAAAGTTTTTTTTATCTCGAAGTTGAAGGGAAATATCATTTTTTAAACTCTCCCCAGATGAAAGCATGGCAAAATTCAGAAAATAAGAGCGAAGCGTCTAGAGTGACTTCAATTTTAGATGGAAGGGAACTATGTTAATTGCTCACATGCCTACACCTACATTCAATCGAACTTTTCTATGCTTAAGATTCAGATCTTTACTCAAGTCAAATTTTTCAAAAGAGGATCTAACACTCTTTTTACATTTATAAATGACAAATCTACAAAGGGACAATGTTATTTTGAAAGTAAAAATTATCATTCACATTTTATAAGCTAAATTCTTAAATGCGCTTTGCAGATGAATTACAACATAGCATTAGTTTCAGAAGATCATGTAAATTTTCTCGGTGGAAGGGCGTTAATTGATGAGCACTGATGAATCAAATGTTTCGCTTCTAGTATTACAGTACGCTCCAGCTTATCCCATTAGCAACTATCGGACTTCATAGAACTCCTGCTTATACAGCTTTTTTGTTATCTGGCCTGTTTTTCCTCCACACTAGGCCAGCCCAGACACTCTGAAATGTAGTGTACTGAATTTAATTTTGTATAAGTGTGTCATACCCCGAATTTTGAATAATTTCAAACGAAAAATGTATGCATTCTTCTGTTGATGAATTTTATTGACGATATCACGAGAATTTATTATACTGTTTTAAAGTGTAGTTTTCATCATCTGCCTCTTTTCATTTTGCATCTGCGCCTAATTTTATTGAAATGAATCCAGTTTAATTCAATCATCAATTTAAAAACTATTCACAAACCTTTTCTCCTATGCAATCTCTCCGATAGGCCGTCGGTTTTCTTGACGTTCTTTTTATCTTCGAGCGTTTCGTGTGAACATAAACTTTGGCAATAATTGGCTTGCCAGATCCTTCCATGGCCGAACATCGAAAGTTCTTCCTTGACGCGTAAGGCGAATCCGCCGGCGTAGTGCCCCTGCTCAAATCTGCAAAAGCACTCGCGCTTTTTTGGTCCACTCGCGCCTGCGTATCTACATCTCTGAGCTGCAGTTCAGTTTGTGCTGATGTGTCGCGGACTAGGCTCCGCTTAGCGTTGGGACTTAAATCTAAGGGTTCGGAAACTGCGCTCTCCTCGAACCTGGAATGATTACAGTAAAGTATTAATCAAATATATAGAAGGATTAAAAAGATAACACAACGTTTGATAGTTATAATTAACGAAAAACAATAGAAAGTAATGCTTACAAAATAAATACGGGGGGAATTAATCAGAAATAAAGGCGTTCTAATTTTATTAATATTATCAAGGGAAAATGAAGATTTAATGGTTCTGAATTTCATATGTATTGTTAAAAGGAAAAAAAAGAATTAAAACAATTGATGAAATTGACCATTGGTTTGAGAGGGAATTACGCTTTTAATTTCTAATTTTATGCATGCGATAAATATTATTAAGCGTTTCAAAATTTCTGTCAGACAAATTCATTCTTTCCCTGTGCATATATAGCAAATTTGGTGTCTCTGTCTTAATTTTAAGAGTAAAACACTTGTTTTACAAAAAAAGCAAATGTCTGTATTTTACAAAAGTTTTGCAAAAGAAAAAAAACTATGCTATCAAAATACACTCATGTCCATAAATTAAGGATAATGCAAGTTCAGGTAAAGAAAGCGTCAGAAGCAAAACAAATATGACTTATTATTAAGTCATTTTATTAAACAAAAAGTAAAAGATATATGTTTGATGTTAACAAAAATTGCGGTTTTCCCCCCTGGAGAAAATTACAAAAAGAAATTACGTAATGCTATTTACAAAAACCAATATTATATGGTTGGTGTTTACGCTCACTTCGCAGCCCGCCAACCTTTCCTGGGTTTGGCGACAGTTGACCGCTCACCAACACCTTCCACGGTGGCGAAAAGGGGAACCCATCAGTTCAGACTACGCTATCGTGCGAGCTGGACGCAGCGATAGTTGCTCCTCTACTAAGCAGGTGACGAATTGCTCAGCTTTTGTACTTTACATCTACCTCCTATTAAGCGAGGTTGTTATTTAAATATTGTTCTTTAAATATTTTAATTTGTACTTTTTCCATCTACCTTCTATTAAGCAAGGTTGTGATTAAATATTATTATATTTAAATAATTTAATTTGTACTTTACATCTACCTCCTATTAAGCGAGGTTGCTATTTAAATATTATTATTCTTTTAATAATTTAATTTGTATATTTGTTGACTTTTATAATAAACTGTTTAAAAAACTACAGTCCACTACTTAACTTTACTGAGCTACAGACAGTTGGTATGATGATTAATATATAGAATGTCTCACTAACGATGCAATATAGTTAGTATAACGCCTAGGCATGCTGAGTATCATATTATTGATGTTAAGTATCGAAATTGTCATAGTTAATTATTATTATTATTTTGTTTTATTATTCATAGTTTATTCTTTGAATGGCAACATGGTATTATTTTTTACTGTATGACAACACTGTTTTCAATTCTAATTAAGGATGTTCCGTTTTCAAGCGAAATAAAAGCGTCGTCAGGACATAACTGAAATCACAAGATAATGTTGTGGTTATTTTTGATTTATTTAATCTAGATGAAAAAAAAATGATTTAGTTTATAAGATGATGATATCATCCAGCATTCTTTAAACATTGCGCAACATTTTGGCGTCACTCATCAGCCAAGCATGTCCCACACATGCCGTCTGGATTCAAGTCCGATGAGAATGCTGACCAGTACATACGGGTATACGATGTTTGCACGATGATTACATGTTGGCACCACCGTAATTGGCGTTGTCATCCCTTAACACGAATTCTACGCCCATTAATCCCCGAAACAAACTACATGTTTGTACCACCGTAACAGTGTCTTTCAGTGATGCTGGTAATTAGTACCTGGCGCTCTCCATATGAGAGTCCGACGAGAAGCAGACTGCAAGCTAAACCTGGACGTAAGCGAACGTGAGTTGCAGTAAGTGTAACACATCTAACAGACTTACGAGCATAAAGACCAATTTGCCCTAAATGTCTATACACGATCTGCTTTGACACTGCAGTACCTGTGGCTGAAGAGAGCTGACGAGATAGGTATAATGCTGTTCTCCGTCTGTTTCTATTGGCATTAATTAACAAACACCAGTCTTCATTCGGCGTTGTAACTCGACGGCGATCTGTGCTGTAACCTCTATTCACATTACCATCATCTTAGAATCTTTGCGACAGTTTGAAGATGACACCTTGGGTGACTCCAAGTTTCTCGGATACTTCCAGCTGGGTACCTCCATCTTCCAGATGTCCGATAATTCTACCACGTAAAAATTTGTCCAAATGTGTGCTTTGTGTCATAACTATGCGGTTATTGCATTAAAAGGCTTATAAAGCGTTTACGAACAATTTCACTTTTTTGCCTGTATTCCTTATATGTCGCTCTCTTACACTCTCGTCATTGCGACTTACTATCGGTGTCATCTGGGAGATTCCTGCAATTTGCATATAATTTTTGAAGATTTGTGCAGTCATTTTAAGGGTGACATATGTACTTTAGAGTTCGATTTCCGCGTGACTCTGAATTATTCTTCATTTATAGACATGTGTATATATTCGATCAATAATGAAATGTCTTATATATTCTGAATAAAACGAATGTTCGATTAATAAGTTCTTTGATTTTACGTCGATATATTTGAAAATTAATTTATTAAGCATCACTTTTTATGCTGAATGTAACTAACATTGCTGTAATCTTCCAGCAAAATTATCAAATTTTTAAGTTAAAATACAATTTATCATAATTATGAAACTCATGATTTTTCAAAGCTACACCACAACAATGAAATCAATGGATGGCAAAGTTATGGGTTTTTTAAACCAATAATTAAATTATTAAATTTTAGATACATTTTAATTAAATTTTTCAAGGTATATGTTTATTTGTGTTAAAATCTTTGTTTCTTTTGTAGGTAATAAAATCCACAACAAATAATTAACAGTATTAATAACAATATTTGCAAAATAAAACTAATATGTCCTTGAAATGAATCATAATAACGGTTAACGCATATATATAATAACATTTAGAAAAAAATAATTTAAAAGAAACTTCTTACAATCATTATAAGCAAATCGATTATTTATTATCACGAAATAAATTTTCATTTAAGGTTTTTGCGTTTGAGGTAAAAACTGTCCAATTCATTTTTGAAGAAATTCCTCTCTTATCGCATTATCCTATTTTTTGCATTCTTTGAAATTTCTATAATGTTTTATTACTTCTTACTACTATTAGTTTTGAAATGAGACAAATGACGCTTTTACCTATCGTATTCTCTCTTCTCCAGCAGCTTGCTGGCCGGCAAAGCTCCGTGGAGACTGAGATATTTGGCACAACTTCGATGGCCTCGATGGAGAGCAGCATCCATTGGGGTTAAGAGTTGATTCTAAAGAATTAAAATAAAAATTTCCCTTAAAAATCAGCTGCGTTATCACTATCAGCACTTATAACTATTTCAAACTATAACTTATCACTATTAGAACAATATACCAACAATATTTCTTCGATACCATCTTGAAATCAAATAATATTGTTATATCTTTGTAATAGATATATAAAACTTATCATTATACTTATGATACTTGATTCGTAAGTCAGAATATCGAATAACAGCATGGAAATATCTCAAAATATTTTGTGTTAATAGGTATGCATGAAGCTTCAGCAGACTTTTCTGTTTCACATAAAGGCAATTGCTAAAAACAAAGCTAAATAATTAGGTTTCGACAAATTTTAACTAAATATTTACTAATTTATGCGAGGAATCTAACAACGAAACATTGATTGATTGGTCTTAATGACATTTCTGATTGAATCTCTACAGTTTTTGTTAGAAAAATAACATCGAGAGTAATCTAGAATTTAATCACAGAATAAAAATTAAATGAGACCAATTACTTTGGAATTTCTCATGACAGGATTTATGAAGGCTCCATAATCCATGAGAACTTTACACATATCTACATTGTTGGTTATGGCAGCGATGTGGAGAGGCGTTCGTCCATTGGAATTTGAAACATTTACTGAGCCCTGGTGTTGTTGCAGCAACCACTCCACAAGATCTACAAGATGGAGAGCATTCGCATACTTTTCTTATAAGATAATAGCAAAAAATTTCATCAAATAAAAAAACCCAACAGATTTAATTAAGAAAATATGTTAGCATCATTGCAATGTACGCTTTACCTTTTCTCCCAGATTGAACAGCTTCGTGAAGAGGCCTGTCTCCCTTGGCATTCCTCATCCATAGATTAGCTTTGTGGTGATTGAGAATTTTCAAGGTTTCCAGCTGTCCCTTCGATGCCCCACAGTGCGCGGGACTGTGAATAAGTTATTAAAAGTATTATCAGGATAGAGTGTTTTTAAAATATAAAGTACACTTACGAGTACCCAGATCTGAACTATCCAGCATAGTTTTTCTTTATAGCAATTAACTGAGGAAGGTAAGGCGTTTGCTTTGGTTACTTTGCCAAAGCATTGGAAATTGGCTTCATCTACGACGTGTCGTGTGCAAAATACAAGTTGAGACATAAAAAGATCAGAGTTCATCTCTTTGTTCATCAGTGTGTAACAGACTTCAGATGTTGCCCTGCTCGTGATTATAATTGCATAGTACATACAAGATTCGTAAATTGTTTTTAGAGTATGCTTAATGTTTTTTAAGTACACCACAGTGAAGTATACGGAATTCATGTTAAAATGTGAACAGTTTATATCTTTTAACTTACTTTTTTTCTAATAAATTTTTATGGTATTGTATATAAACATACATAAACAACCAGTACAAATTCTTCTATTTTAACTCGGCATATTACCGGCAACTGCTTCTATGATTCATCAGGCTGTGGCCGCGTTCACATTATGCTTGACTTGAGACAATGGAAGGTTTAGTACTCAAGTTAGAAAATAAGTATTATAAGAGGGACTTTTGGGGTAAAATGTTTGTATTCTGGTATCGGTGGAGAAAGAAATGAGTTCATTGATCTCCGGCTTATCCGACCTGTCCCCCTGCCATATCAGGCTGGTTATTGGAGAATGTTTTTCATTTTATAATTTAAAAATTTAGACCTCCATTTATTATTTCGTAGACATAATCATTAACTTCTTATCACTAATGATAGCTTTCCTGATCATTTCAAGGAAAATAATGGAAAAGAAGGGTTCGATTTTAAAATATGAGTGTTACAAAGTAGCAATATAATATGCTTTTTTGAATCTTTTAATTGTTTATGCAGAGTTGGTATCCAAAGCTAGAAGGATATATTTATTATGCTTATATACAGAATTAAATCGAACTTTTTGAAATTTTTAAAAATGTTTATGATGAAATGGATTCAGTCTTACGTTCTGCCTTTGTTGTCCTGTCTGTTGGCTTGTGATCCGAAAGACAGCAGAAGATTTGTGCAATCTGCATGCCCCAGTGTGACGGCATAGAACAACGCTGAACAACCACTTTCGTCCACTTTGTCCACTTCAGCACCACTCAAAGTGATTAAAGTTTCTAAACAATCAACGTGACCTCGACTGGCAGCACAATGGAGAGCTGTGCATGAAATTATGAAACAACAATATCAATACACATAGTAACAGCAAATATACCAATAATAACGATTATACTTTGTTACTAAAGTGGTCATTGAAGTACACCTGCTATTTTGTCATTATTCATTATTATGGTTCAGTTCTAATCTGAAAATGTTGAAAAAGTCATCCAAGTTACATTTGTTCAAAAGAGAGTGTTAACTGATTCATAGGCATTCCACAATCTCTCCTGTCCCCAATGACATTAGCCATTAAATATAAAACATTATTGATTAATTTTTAATGTAGTTATTATATGATTCTTTTTAGATAAAAATAACAGCAAAAGCATTACGATTGCACAAAAGATACTATGACTAGAAAAAGCTAAAGAATGCTGTTTAACAACGATTTCAATATTAAAGCATTTAAAATTCTGACTATATTTTGGAAAATATGGCAGTAACCAAGATGTCTAATAAGTGGATTAATTGATGCAAGCACTATTGATTATATGTAAAACATCATATCGATCAAAAATATATCGCATGATCAGTAAACTAACTTACAACGGAACTTGTGCAATATTGGACATTCTACAGCAAAAGAAATGTTGAAAGAAGGATAATAACACTCTCAAACACTTTTAAAGATGTGCAACAAAATTTTGTCATATCTATCAGTATAGCCACTGTAAATCGCCATTAAAATCTCTGACAATTTATTCACGGCTTTATGAAATGTGCTTAAGAATGAGTGGTAAAACCTTTGTGCAATTATAATGAAATTGGACCTTGGACGTAATATAATATACAAGCTCAAAGTATTATCTCCCCGATGACTTTCAAGGTCATGCATCTTTTTGGGTAAACCAGTCGTCGTACTCCAAATTTTGTATTAATTATTCCATGCTTTTTTTTTTCCAAATGAAGTAACAACAAACTAAAGGAATACTTCATTCAAAACATGTTGGTAAATTATGATGTTAACTGATAACGTTCTTGAAAGAAAAATTAATTTTTGATTACAAAAATAAATATTATAAGAACATTTACTTTTAATACTATGCTTTAAAGCAGCAGTGGGCCTCTTCTTATTCTTTAATAGTCTATTCAAAAAATTAAAGATAAATAACATCGACGAAATTTCTGAAGATATAGAATAACAGACATACATATCTTAATAGGTTATTTCCTCACATAAATCAAACAAAAATTTCATTCGCTTTGCTTAAAAGAAATGCGTTTCTCAATTATTAAAAATGAATTTATCAAAAAGTAATCATTATATATTTTTCTCTTTTAAGTTTTGCAGAGTATTTTTTTAAATGTCATTTTAAAGAAAAGCAAAATTGAGAAATATTAAATAAACAACATATTCACATTAAAAGCCTAATATAAAAATAATTAGTTCATTTGTATACAGAAAATTTGCAACTGCTATATTATTTTACTTTTTCTGAAACAAAAAAAATTAACCCGTTAATAGTTTTAAAAAATGCTCTGTTAGGAGTTAATTAAATTTTTCTGACAAAAATTTATGAAAAATAATGAATTAAATTAATTCTATAACTATCGAAGCTTTATGGTTATAAGATATTTCCATCAGTTACAAACTTCGGAATTTCTATTGTGATGCTTGAACATTTTATTTAGAAAAGATCATGATCGAATCTTACCTGTTAATCCGTCTCGGTCCACAGCATTGACATCAGCTCCCGCTTTTACAAGGGCCAGGATAGCATCGCTGCTTCCTGAAGGACAGTACGTTTTACTAGCTCTGGTCTCTTCAATCATATAAGACAATATAAATTACAATCACATGCGGAATAAAAAGATGAGACTACTCACAGTTCTTATCGGAAGAAATTTGCGCTAATTGATAAGAATTTCATTTTAAAAAGTTATCCACAATTTTTCATTTTAAAATATTCTTCTTTTTACGTTGTAAAAAAAAGTTTCAGACGATTTTTTTTCAACATTAATTTTTTTTATATTTATCATTTCAAATTCATAGAAACCCATGGAATTTAGTTGAAAGTGGTTTTATGCATCTGGCAGCACGAATTAAATTTAACTTTAGAATTTAACACTGGTGTCAGTGAAAGTATGAGGTTTAAAATTCGTTGATTTCATTTATTTTATATTGCATTTTATGATAATTTAGATAATAATAATTTATTTCTTGTGTTTTCTTAATTGTATTTTTGAAATAATTACCGCATTAAATTCGCAAACCATTACAAAGAAGATATAAAAGAAGAATTTTTATTTTATGTTCATTTAAGATATTATAAATATCTTTTGATATTTTTTTCACATTATCTTCTAATATTTCTCAAACCATTGTGTCATTATGAAGAAATTTGTGCTCATTGATAAGAATTTCATTTTAAAAAGTTATCAACAATTTTTCATTTTAAAATATTCTTCTTTTTACGTTGTAAAGAAAAAGTTTCAGACGATTTTTTTTCAACATTCATTTTTTTATATTTATCATTTCAAATTCATAGAATTTCATGGAATTTAGTTGAAAGTTGTTTTATGCATCTGGCAGCACCAATGAAATTTAACTTTAGAGTTTAACAATGATATCAGTGGAATTTTGAGGTTTAAAATTCGTTGATTTTATTTGTGAAAATTTGTTGATTTTATTTATTTTCTATTCTATTTTACGATAATCTAGATATTAATAATTTATTTCTTGTGATTACTTATTTGTATTTTTGGAATAATTATCTCATTACCTCATTTGTGAAATTTTGCTGATTTTATTTATTTTCTGTCCTATTTGATGATAATCTAGATAATAATAATTTATTTCTTGTGATTTCTTGTTTGTATTTTTGGAATAATTACCCTATTACCTCATTTGTGAAAATCTGTTGATTTCATTTATTTTCTATTTTATTTCATGATAATCTAGATAATAATAATTTATTTCTTGTGATTTTTTATTTGTATTTTTGGAAGAATTACCTCCCTATATTCGCAAACCATTACAAAGAAGATATAAAAGAAGAACTTTTATTTTATGCCCATTTAAGATATTAGAAATATATTTTTAAATGTTTTTCAAATTATCTTCTAATAATTCCCAAAGCATTGTGTCATTATATATATTTTAAATCTTCTCACTCGATAAACATTTCTTAGTAAGAAATTTTGTTTATAAAATATGCTGTAATTTTTGTAAACTATGATTTCGATATACACCTAACATTAACTCAATTAAGTTCAAACAAATATTTGTGAAAATTATTATAAGTTTGCAGCAGTCTTTTTTATAGAAAAAAAGCTTATAATAATGTTTGTAAAATCAATGTTTTGATTAATTTAAAATTACAATTAGTTGAAAACAGTTTCTAATTTAAAAAAGTTTTATCATAAATTCAATCACAGACGTGCTGATATCACAGAGAAGTATTAATAGAGTTTTTAACATGATTTTTTTGGATTAATATATTAGTAAAATAATTCTAGATTCTTGGGATTTAAAAGCATTACAAATCTATATCCAAATTTTAAAATTATATGACCTCCAAAAATATAGAAATCACAAAATCCATTTATGAGTGTTTATGAAAAAGTATGAGGTGCAGCAATATTACAGATACAAATATTTATACATTCAGAAGTATTCTCAGATGCTTATTTATTTAAAAAATAATTAATTCGTTACTTTATGGAAGAGAGGAATTTTATAGATTAAATTATAAGAAGAATTTCAAAGATTAAATTAGAAAAAGGAAAAAGTATCTCTTTTATGGTTCTTGTTTCATTGACAGGTATCCACTATAATCTTAGCTCAGTAGTAAATAACTAAACTATTAGAGATAATAAATTTACAAATCAAAAATAGGCTTTAAATATATTATGTGATTTATATAAACGAGTTTATTGATGAAAAAATATAGTGGATTAATTGATTAAAACAGTATAAAATCTTTAAATCATTTTTTTAATTAGAAATATACCTATCTCTAAATGGTTTAAAAGATGTTTATTAGGCTACTGTTAGGATGGACATCTATATTAGCGCATATGTTCTGGTCCGAAAACAATTGTATATCTAATAACAGATAAGTCTATAACACAATATGCTTTACAGGTCGTAAAGTGTATAAATAGAAAAAACATTTTTTTTAACTTTAAGATATTGTATTTTAGTTAAAGAATACAATAATCTAAGCTTTTTTAGTATAATTTCTATATAAAAAATTAAAATGAAATCTGCTGTGCATATTTCAATGTATCCTGTCAGAACATAATTTCTTGAGCGGCCAAGCACCACGTGCTCATGCAAGTTAGATTATATCTTTATTCATTTTAATTGTTTCAACGAATGAGTCCCTTTAGTATTGCAAATGATCAACAACAAAAAAAAACTTTATCCCGCATTTATTGATTAAGAAAAACTATCCCATTTCCTGTTTATTTTATTTCATATAACCACGTGCTCAAAATGACATTTCTCTAGGTTTTATTTGCTGTAGTCACTAACTTATTATTTTTAATCGGAGCATTTGTAGATGCGGTGGCAATGCGTTATTAAAAGTTAATTTTTTTTAGTTGCTTGTGCAGATAATAAAATTTTTATTTTTCGCCTGCGGATTTTTGTTGATGCCAAAAACCTCATCCTAAAAACAACATCATTTTATGGCAGGATAATAAAAAAGGATTCAGTGGACTACATTTTATTGAGAGGGAAAGAAAGGGTCAAAGAAGAACCTACGTGATTGAAAACAAAACTTAGAATCAATATCGCTCGAATTATACCTTATTTTAATTCCTAAAATTGCTAGGATAACTAATAAAAACATGTTAGGAAATCTAAACTACAACAATATTACATAAATTTCATAATATAAAATACTTTTAAACAATAATACGTATAGCATAATAACAATTCTAACAGCCACAATTACAAAATATTGACTTTAACGGTAACCTATATATAAAGAGAAGAAAAATTTATAAAAGCGTAAGAATATTAGGAACTAAACAATATGAATAAGTATTAGTAAATGAAATTAGTTATTCGAGATTCATATCATGGACTAAACAAAAAAGCTTTGTATAAACAAAGTAATTTCAGTTTTATATATTTCTTTTTGTCAAATAATTTTAAACCGAATCAGTCTTATTCTGTAAAACTTATCAAGATACCAGAATATGAAGTTGTACTTTATCTATTATAATAAAAATGCAGCTCGAAATGCGTTGCTAAGCGCAAAACCGGAGAACGGCTCGACCGATTTGGCTAATTTTTATTTTAATATTTTCGTTAAGACACGAGGATGGTTCTTATGGAGAGAAAAAATTAAAAAACTGCGTGGAAAATAGTTAAAACGACACTTTTCTCACTTTCCCGCCAAAAACCTTCATTTCCTTCCCCCACACCAACTGAGTGAGATAGCAGGAAGTAATAAATTATGATTTGTTTAGAAAGAAATACGCGAAGTCAGTTGGTTTTCAATCATAGATAACGGGATGTTTAAAAAAGAAAGAAAATAGTTGCTTTCATTATTAGTCGGTATGAATATTTAATCTATGCCTGCTCAAAATAAAGTCATAATAAAGTAATAAATAAAGAAAAAAAAAAGATCAACAGAGGACAAAAAAGGTTTGTGGAAAGAAAAGTAGTGAAGAAAAAAAGGATAGAAAAAAAAGGAGGGGATTTTTTAATATTGCAATTGATTGTGTTCTGATATAAAGTTTTTTTGTTGTTCTTAAAAATAAAAATTCTTTTTTTTTATAAATGCGACATTAAGAGCTCTTAATGTGTTAATGTTATTTTTAAAAGGATTTATATATTAAACGATTCTTTTGTATTAACTTTTTTGGTGTTTAGTTTGTATGGATATTTTATCTATTCCTGCTCAAAATAAAGTCTAGGCAGCGAAGAAAAAAAGAAAAGGAAAAAAGGGTTTGTAGGAAGAAAAGTTATAAAGAAAAAAAAATGTAGAAAGAAAAAAAAGGACTTGTAGAAAAAAAGGAAGAGAAAAAAAAAGGGTGTGTGTGTCACTATTATTTCCTCTGAGCGCGGCATTCTCCAAGCTGTTTTTAAATTTTCGCATGTCTTGAAAACCAACTGTTGTTAGCGTTGTGTAACTGTTGTTAGTGTAACTTTATTTGTTTAGTGTGTTCACATTTAGATCCATGCCGCCTATAAGACGCGAGCGTAGCAATTTGGGCCGTAGAACTAGAAATGCTACAAACCAAGCTAATTTTCAATCTACTTGAACTGCACAGCAACTTGAAGAACGAAATGAAATTGAAAGGATTATAATATTAGAATCACGTGCAATGAGTCGTGTTCAAGTTACTTTCAATATTTCACGAGCGGCATTCAGCTACGATGTTTCAATTGACTACAGTTCTTACCAATGCGTTGCTATTGGATCTATGAACTTAGTTTGCTCACATTGTAAGGCATTGAAATACAAGAATGAAGCAAATGGATTGTGTTGCGCAAATGGCAAAGGGAAATTAGGGCTATTGGTTCGGCCACCAGAGCCATTGTACTCATTGGTTTCAGGAATTGGTACGAATTCCATACACTTCCTTACAAACATACAAAAATATAATAACTGTTTCCAAATGACTTCCTTTGGGGCAACAAATATATTTCGTGACAATTTCATGCCAACTTTTAAGGTAACAAGACTTATTTTAATTTTTATCATGTCAGAACATGATTTGTTTTTGGGAGGAGGGTTTTGACGTCAATATAAATCCGTAGGCGAAAATTATTTTTTTTAAAAAAAATAAACTTTTAATAACATGTTGCCATTACATTTATGAAAGCTGATAAAACTTATCATTTTGTTCATTTTTCTTTGATGTTTCATTTTTTCATGTTTATATTGATTGTGTTCTGATAAAAAAATTATTTTATTGTTGTTCTTAGGGATAAAAATTCTTTTTTATACATTAATGCGGCATTAAGAGCTCTTAATGTGTTTATTTTATTCTTGAAAGGATTTATGGAATCAACGATTCTTTTTATTTTCTAAGTGCTGTGAAACACGTACGTACGTAATCAGGCTACGAAAGCCCAATAACTTGAGACAGTACGAAGTCTGTCGGGGCAGCTAGTTAATTATAGAAACAAAGAGTTTTCAAACCTGAAAATATAACTAGCTTTAATTTTAAAACAAAGTTATTATTTTCCCCCACGCTGCTTTTAATAAAAATTATTCGATCATCTAAGGGAATTAGTTCTAACAGTTTTATTATAAAAGACTTTTCAATGAAATTTTCTTTTGAATAGGATTTAGTGGATTTTTTTTGGAAATTTTACAACTGAAATAAATTATTCAGCCAATTTTAACATGATACGCTACAAACATATAAGCTATTGTTGTGAAATCAATAAAAAAAACTTAGAATAAAAAATATTTAGTAAAACATTGCATAGATTTCATTATCTACTTAAATTGTTATTTCATTATAATTACTGCTTATAATTATAAAACTCAACGAAACCTAACTATACAAGTGACCCTTCTTTTAACTATGTTGTTATATGCCAAGTATCTACTCTCCTTCCCTTTTGTTCCTGTTAGCTACAAAACGATGTTCGAATCAAAAGCCGATGCGGCGTATTTCACTAAACATCACTTGATTATTAATTAAGTAACTTCTTTTCCGTAATCAGCATTCCCTTTTAGAAGAACTTGTAAATAATTTGTGTTAAGCTAACCACGTCATCTTCTAGGGCGGAGCAAGCTGCCAATCATGTAAACATCACGTGATCTGACTGTTGATGTTTGTATTTTTTTTTCTCCAGTAGAAGCGAACTTGACATTAGTATATATATATATATATATATATATATATATAAACAGAGGGAGTGTGGTCCCCGCTCTCTCCCGCGTTACTTCAATGTGTAGTACACTATGGTGGAATCATGTGCCTTTTATTATTGTTACCAATAAACCTCATAGAAGACAACCTGTGTCTTCAAGTCCTTTCACCCAGTCTACAATCTTCACTATTAAATTGAGTTATTGTTCAATCAAGAAAGCAGCAATAATTTAATTTAAGATTTTACAGAACTATTTAATTGCAGCATTTATTGAGTGGATAATGTAGATCTTGTTGATTTCAAATTACAAACGCTTTCATTAAAATGTTTGACTTACCCTTTCAAATCTTTATAGTTTTTTTCTGGAATTTTAGGACAACATATTATTAGTATAATCTGGATCTTAAGGGTTGATAGACTGGTCTTCAATTTTTGATAGACATGTGGAGTTGCTGATTGAGAGGCAAATAAAAAATGAAAAGAGAATTTCAGATAAATAATAATATTGTAATAGATACGAATGTTTGATGTCCCCTAAGTCATCAAAATAGTTTCGTCTTTTATCAAGTAATTCCCTCGTTCCATCTGTAAATCCGTCTGAGTCACGGTAAACCATGACAATTAGAACATTTTTAAAAATGTGAAATACAGCACAACGGCCATTATAAATATTATTTCAGCTTATTTTCAGTAATAAATAAACAAAATAAATACTTATATCATTAATAAGAATGATATAAAAACAATTAAAATATCAGAAAAAGAAAAATATATTTAAATGTATGTATGAATATTTACTGTAAGAATATGAAAATGTCCCCCTAAAAAACTTTCGTTAACAATTCGTTAAACAAGTAAGCGATAAAAAAATCGACAAAATATTTAAATGCAAGTTTAAACATTTTTAGAACGATTTGTGCATGCATTAATTTGGTTTTTATTAAAAAATAATGTAATATAAAAAAATTGCAAATTTCTGATATGACTGATGAGTAGTCTCAAAAATAAAAAAAGGATTAATAAATTAAAAGATGAAAAAAATTTAATATAAAATTGAGTACACAAAAACTAAAAAAGAAATTAAAGCTTAAAACTTAAAAAGTATTTATTATTTAGAAGTAAGTTCCCTTTCTTGTTAAAAACTTAACAATAGAATCATTCACTAGTTAATTAAATTGTTTTATTTGCATAAAAAATTTACTCTTATTTATGTATATAAAAAAGTTTTTTTCCTTGTGTATATGTCAGCCAGTTTAGAAGGTGAAATCAAATAACAAGTTGTTTAAAATCATAGAATAATATTAATTCTATGATTAATATAAGTGATTCAGGATAATTAAAAACAAGAGTTCATGTTATTTGCTAAAATTGTTGAAATGAATTGCTATAGCTACCATTTTTCGATAAATGAAATAAATCGAATGTCTTAAGTGATGAAACAGCTTGCGCACAACTTACCACCACTGGCTGCCCAAAGTAAAGGAGGCCGACCATCACGATCGACTACGGCGACATCCACACCTTTGGACAGCAACTTCTGGAGCACCATGAGGCCGACCCTCACATCGTTCCCCATCTCACTGTTCGGGCCACACATCTGGGCTGCGTAGTGCACAGGATAAGCCCCGTGGATGTCTGGAGTGGAAGGATCAGCCCCGGCGTTGATGAGAAGATCCAAGCACTCCCAATCACCACTGACTGTGAAGAAGAAAATAATTGTTCTGCTTTGAAAAGATCTTTAACTTTAAGGACTGGTAAAAATCAATCAAATTATCTTAAATTTTCGACTTTAAATACTGCGAATATGATAAAAAAAGAATTTTTATAATTTTAAAAATTAGATGAGGAGGTACTTAGAAAAAATTGCACAATTAGGGATAAAATAATCACATCGGAGCTATACCAACCCTTTAATAAATATCCGTTTAACTGTGTGATTAGCTGGAAGGTGAGTTTGGGGGTTTTAAGGCGGCCAGGGACCTTTAATTTGACTTTTTGCAATTTTCACCTTAGCAATTTGAAATTTTAGAGACATTAAAAGTAAATCTATAGGAGATGACACACGAAGAAGAAATTTGAAGCATTATATTCCTTTATTTATGAGTTAGGAGGATTAATATAATATAATATAGCGATAAATAACGTTAGTGAAAAATGTTCCAGGCGCTCCAAATTTGTTCGAAAGCGTTCCAATTTTTATTATTTCTTACTCTTATCCTTTTGAAAGAAAAGTTGGGAGTAATCTTGAAGTTTTTGTACGAAATATCAAAATTAACCAATATAATAACTTAAAACTACTGATTTTTTAAAAAAAGTTTCAGAAGTTTTGAGATATTACTTTATTTTCTTTTGATAAATCGTTCTCAAATTTCAAGATTAATCCCAACTTTTGTTTCAAAAGGGTTAGAGTTAGGAGTAATAAAAACTGGAACAGTTTCGAATAAATTTGGAGCGCCTGGAACATTTTTCACTAACTTTATTTATCGCTATAATATATTATATAAATCCCCCTAACTCATAAATAAATGAATGTAATGCTTCAAAATGCTGTGTGTTATCCCCTATAGTTACTCTTAATGCCTGTAAAATTTCAAATTGCTAAGGTGAAAATTGCAAAAAAGTCATTTTAAAGGTCATTGGTTGCCTTAAGAGACATAATTGAAACACATAGATTTATGCACATTCACGGATCAAATTTTCTTGTAAAAAATATGTTTCTTCATCTGAATGAAGTAAATTCGAAAACAAGACATTGTACCATCTTCAATAAATTAGCGGAAATTACGCAGCTATATATTTATCGTCAAAGTTTTAGAAAAACTCCTGGTGAGGAAGGGCCCTGATTTGATACAATATTCTAAAAATTTCAAAATTCATAACAACAGTGAATGGCATACCAGTGGTGGATGGGAAAGGGGTTGTAGATACCTTATGCTAGTCTTATGAATGTCATCAAAATATTGTTATAAGCCTGTAAAGTTGCTTCCCAGAACGGTTAGTTCAATTATTGGAAAAAACGCTTTATGATCAACCCTGAGTAATGCTGATCTCGTGCCATGTCAGTGATCTCAGAGCTTGGCGACAAAAACGATATTACTGTAAACTTTGAACTTTCAACGATTCATCCAATAGGAGCAGAGATACTCCTGATTGGTCCAGAAACTTCTCTGCCAGCTTCTGAGAACTATAAAAGGTCGGCAGTCTAAATGAATCATAATGGAGTCGTAGACGAGGATTGAGTTGTTGAGAGGATACCGAAATTAAACAACGGCGGAATAGTTCAGCTGTAGTATGTAAGCTCAAATGAATGCTGTACTATTGAGAGTCGAGATCTTGTGTTGATTGTAGAGGTAGCGTTGTATCGTGTATGGAGTAGCTAGCCTTGTAGTAATGAGTCAGCAATGGAGAATTTCAACCGTTTGGAGAGATCGTCGAGCGCATCTCCGAGGATTCCATCTCCTACTGAATACTTTCAGACCGCTTTGTGTGCTGTGATCGAATACTACTTGTAGGCTACTGTTTGCTGTAGTGTGCTGTCCTGGGTTCGCCTGGGCTGCGAAATTTTTTTGTCTTCGTGTCCATAAACGTCGTCGACTGCTACTAAAGGATAGTTTATTTCTACATCGACCATCAAATCTTAAAATAACGTCGACGGAAGTAGCAAATCCATAACAATATTAATTCATTTAGGTTATTGTTAAAGTTACATATGATGAAATGAAGAAACGTTATACTTTACCGGTATGCCTTTTACTCTTGCTGAGTCACCGAAGCTTATGACTTGGGACAAAAATAAACTATATTATACCCTACGCACATCTGCGCTAATACGATTTGTGTGCGCTAGTAAATGTTTCAAGCGCAGTCCCAGTTGCAATTGATTTTTTTAATGTAATAGGATTGAATTCATTGAATGTTATAGAACTTTCATAGAGCTTGTTCTTAATGTGGTGGTTGAAAAAAGTTTACCTCATAACTAATAACAGTTTTGAAGCATACATTTTTTAAGACCTTTTAGGAACCTCATAACAGGAAGGTTCTAAACAAGAGAGTAAGTAGTTAATATTAAAACAATTTTTGACTTATAATTGTAAAATGGATTCAGCACGGTGAACTGACAATTCACCGTGCTGAATCCATTTTCGTGTAAGAATTGTTGGAAAAACATCAAAAGATTAATAGAAAATATCTTTCTTAAAGATACCATGCATGGAACTTACCAATATATTAAACCGAATGTGTAATTCTACAACGAAATTGAGTTTCATTTCAGCTCAAAGATTAATCGAAAAAATTTAATAAAGATGCACATCATCTGCCATTCCTAAGTGTCAGGAAAGTTTGGTATGAAAATAAGAAGTTCTGAATCTTAAGCATACCGAAATAATACTACAGCGTTTAATTCAAACAACTTAGTGTATGTTTTAATCTTTCTTTAAGAAATCTATATCATCAAGATATTGGGATTAAGTAAGGTACAGTACCTTACTTAACGTAGCAGTATTGTTACAAGCGGGCGAGCATCACGAAAGTATTCCGAAGTTGGCGACGTTTGACGAGGAGCTTCGCGCGAGGAGGGTTGGTTTGACGAAAGAAATAATCTGGTAGCAGCTGGATTGTTTCTGAAGTTCCACGTATGTATACGCTCTCGCTCGTTCGGCTATATAAGGGACGGGTTCCCGTAGTTTCGGCAGAGTATATTTCCTCTCAGAAGAGAAGCGACTCGTTGTAGCGAGCTGATTACTTTTCTCGCTTGTTATTAGTGAGCTGTGCTTACGTTTGCTGTTAAAGATGTATAATTGAGTTCGCTGTGATTTATTGTTCCTGTGCTATACGATATCTGTTTTGGAGTCTGTGTTTATTGAGCGTAAGGTTTGTATTTACGCTGTGACTGTTGACTGCTGTATTGTATTTATCTGAAGTTTTCCTTTCTCAAGTCATCCTGTAAATAGCTGTAAATAAATTTGTTTGTGCTGTCCTCAAGTAAAGTCCATTCAATCCAAAACTGCTACGCTAAAAAACGTAACAGTATTTTTAAGAATTATTCTCACCTGTTGCCCAATGAACGCAGGAATGTTTCTCACTATCTTCAGCTCTTGAATCTGCTCCTCTAGCCAGCAGGTACTTCACCATTGACTTATTGCCACTGATGACGGCGAGATGCAGTGGCGTGTACCCTTCTTCGTCCGCGGCATTGAGCAGGGATGGGGCAGCCGCCAAAACGCGGCCTGCACATTCCAAGTCAACATTTTCCGCACAATAATGAAGGGCATTCTTACCGGTACGATCTCGCTGTAACGCTGCTGCGGGCTGTGGGGGAAAACAGAAAATTGCTATTCTATCAATGATTTCAGTTTGTAATGATGCAATGAAAACAAATGATATTGAAAAATCTTTATTTTTAATAGAACACTATAAGAATACATTAAATTAAAATATACAGTAGACTCCAAAGTATCTGACTAATGAAAGGGAGGGCATGCCGGATTGTAAAACAGCCGGATAGACTGGAGTTTTATGAACTCATTTCTTTTCGATATCAGGAGAAAAAAATGTACACCAAAACTCACAATTTTAATACATAATTTCTCACTTCTTATTGAAAACTATTCCCTTCATTTAACTCAAGACTTGTAGAATCTGAATGCGGAAAATCACAAATTCTAAAAACAGTTACCGGTAACGTCGAGTTAAAAGAGAAGGCTTTGCTCTGGTAGTTTATATATGTTTCTATGCCCAGGTAGCACATCCTGTAGCATAATATTGAGAAATATTATATGATATTGTATAATATTGTGAAATATTATATGATAATGTATAATATTGTGAAA
>JAOUZG010025245.1:5528404-5551306 GCA_026289955.1 Argiope argentata
TGTATAATATTGTGAAATATTATATGATAATGTATAATATTGTGAAATATTATATGATATTAAACAATATTTCACAATATTAAACAATATTGTGAATATTGATCATTATTGTACCATATTTGTGTGCTACCAGGGTACTGCACAGCACATTTCAAGAATTTATTAGAGAAAAAGTAAATTATAGGATATAAGTTGCTCACATTTTAACATAAATTCTGCAATAATTAACTTAACGCGCAAGAAACATAAATAAAATATTAACGTAATTAATTGGCCTAGTTCTTAAGAAAATTGATTCAAACTGAATTTATTTTTTACTGATTATTGATTACACAGATATGAAAAGGTAACCCTAAGATAAGAATAAAAATTTACAGCTTTTAGTTCTTGAAAAAAATCCATAATAGATTACTGCTTTTACATTTTAGTTCTTTGCATTTTGGCTCGTATCAGACGCCCGCTTCCAATGCTTTGGCAATGTTGCCAATGCAATGTTATCCTCTTTTAATAATGATAAAAGAAAACTAGACCGGATAGAACAGAAGCCGGATAGTCCCGAACAGGACACTCGGGAGTGTTCTATATATTTAAGTAATGTAGCCATTCTCGTAACTAACCAACCTCTGATGCCTGGAGGCGATGACTCAGTACAGATCAGGCGATGGCATTGTGCTGTGTGATTTTATCCATGCTCTTATTTGTATACCTGAAATAATTTCACTTTTTATATGCAAAATTATGTGGTTAACGTAATCCTGTAAATAAATAGCTTTACACTAGTTCTTATTTTACTGAATTCCTTAAGGACCTCACAGTAATTAATATTTTAATTTATAAATTGCACAAGTGATTGAGTGCAAATATGATTAGAAGTTATACTAAATGTAATATAATATATGTGGGAGTCTAACCAAACCTTCTAAAAAAATTAGACTCTTCAGTAGCGGGATTTCAGTGGCGTGATGTCTAGGACTTTTTTAATATTTACGAATTAGTTTCAAAATCAAGATTAAAATAATGCAAACGAAAAATGAAGAAACTTCTTTAAAAAATAAAAGAACTTTATTTAGAGGAAAAGGGAAATATTTACAGGGGGAGTATTTACAGGGAAATATTAATATTAAATGGATTAAAACATGAAGATTTTAAATAAACAGAAAGTTAAATTATTTTCTCTGGGAGGACGTTAGAAGTAACAAAATATTATGGCTGAAAACTGGAACCGCTGACACATGGAGACAGACGTCTTTCTTTTACGGATGTTAGTAGGGTCTCTGGCTCAATATTAATTGGGAGAGTTTTTCAAAAGCTCGATAGATGGCGCTGTTCTGTAATGTTGTATTAATTATAAGTATTGTCATCAGGGAAATGATCTAACCTTTTACAATTCTCGCTTTGAGTTATGTCTATCATCGGATGTTGTTAAAACAAAAATGAAGACAGATGATGATTAAATAAAATAGCTCCGTGGGATATCCAATATGTATATGATTTGAAAGCAAATAAATAAAATTGAAAATATATTTGGAACTAAATAAAGCAAACATATATAACAGTTAAGGTAATATCGTAATAATAAGTAGAAATCATATAGACATTAGCATAACTCCATAGAAAATAGGTTACTCCAAGAACGTGTTAGAGAGACATACCTGTCTTTCTAGAATGTTGCGCACGTCTTCTCTAGATTCTTGCTGGCATGCGAGCATCAGCGAAGTGTGACTCGGGGAGAGAGATCGCTGCTGGACTCTTTTCTTGCCTCTCCTTAAGTCCATGGACGGAGCGAGTCAGCTCCGCCCCCAGAACACCATCCCTACTTGTTGCTACAGCATGGCTCTGGAATGGAAAAAAAAAATGTGCGCCCTTAAGCTTCTCTTGTTTGTAATTGAAAAAATTCAAATCTGACTAAAAATGAGATAACAGGTTGTTGAGGCTGTGTACACGAACAAGGAGCAAACTTGCAACGTTAGGGTTTGTAGACGAGTAGCATAGACAAGTAATTATTCGTGTCCAGATGATGCTGTCTGGTTTATGAGGATTCTACCACATACCTTCCCACCAGTAAGTCGCTGGTGAGACGAACGATACATTAGCGCAGAGCGTATGGCGAGCATGTGAGAGCTGTTAGTTTTGATGTTGGCTGTTGTTTCTAATGCGACTGAAGACTTTTGCTGCTGGCAGAGGGGGCCACAACAGCTGTACGAAAAGACGTCTTCATATCACGTCCAGGTCATCATTGTAATTGAATGGGTAGGATTGAGCTTGCGAACCGGAAGTTTGCGAGTTCATATTGTTGAGGTTGTGGATATGAACTCGCTACGTTAGTGTTTGTAGCCGAGAAAACATAGTCACTAAGCAAAAGTAATTACTCGTTTCTGGAGGATGTTATCTGGTTTATGAGGCTTCTACCACAAAGTACTTCATTATTTAGAGCGAAGGGAATAAGTTCAGATGACGTCACTGTCTCATGACCAATTATATGGGTATCTCATTTAACGACATGCAGTAAAACGTTCTGTACATTAAAAAGATTTAGTTTCATTTGTAGAGTTGTTATTTTTATTTGTACAGAAAATCTTGTATTTCTTTCATAATCATCAACTACAATTTTTTATGGAATTGTAGAAAAGAGATTATTGTTATTATAGTTCAGAAAGATAAACAGACAAAAGAAAATGGCCCTTAAAAATACACTATTCAATTAAGTCAATTTCATGGAAAGTCGATTAAATCGAAAAATAGGCCAGTCGTTCGAAAAAAGCTATATTCAACAAATGTTTCTCCAAACATATGAAGTCTATGCATCATGAGAGAACATGTTGATCTTTCTACAGAAGTAGTTAAGAAGAAGTAGAAGTAAAATAGAAAAATAGTTAAAATACACTTCTAATAAAAATGGTTAGAGATTCGATCTATTTACAATAAGAGAGAAGAAAAGAAAAACAGCTGATGTTTCGAAAAACCAATAGTTTGCTCTGAAAAAACAAATTCAAGCTTCATCAAAATAGCTTTTACGCTGAGACATCAAAAGAGGACACTATTGTATCGAAGAGGGTATAATATTGACTGTCAAGAACAGAATGACCTTTCTGAATAATTAAAGATTTTGAGAGATAAAAGCACCTGGAGACACCAATATCAGACATCCATTTTCGAACTCAAAGTTTGATTTTTGGTGTCCATTTTCTTCATTCAATCCATATTAACTACCAGAAGTGTTCTTATTTACTTTGTTACTAGCCGCCTTTGGCGACCAGTCGGTTCGCCAGCATTAATGCTCGCTAAAATTTTCATATAATATTTTATGTAGCTGTGTCTCATAACAGGTTTTTCACCAAAATATATTTAAACCAAACAAAATTTCATAATCAAATAATTCATTTATAGTATTATTTAGTATGATTTTCTTCAGATGTTCTGTTCATTGTACTACTCATCTTTCTCTTTCTATCCGAGCAATTATTGTCTCAGAATTGATATTTTACTTAGATGGTGGAGGGAAAGGTCCAAAATTCTACGTTTTTATAGAATAATGAGATTCAAATTTTCATAAATGTAAACACACTAAACAAATAAAGACACAATTGATTTTCAAGAGATGCGAAAGTTTAAAAACAGCTTGGAAAATGCCGCGCAACAGAGGAAATAATGGTGACACACAAACACACCCTTCTTTTCTTTATTTTTCTATTCTTTTTTCTTCACTACTTTTCTTTCTACAAATTTTTTTTGCCCTCTGTTATTCTTTTTTTTCTTTATTTATTACTTTATATTGAGCAGACATAGATTAAATATCCATACAGACTAATAATAAAAGCAACTATTTTCTTTCTTTTTTAAACATCCCGTTATCTATAAATGAAAACCAACTGACTTCGAGCATTTCTTTCTAAACAGATGATAATTTTTTACTTCCTGCTATCTTACTCGGTGTGGGGGAAGGAAATGAAGATTTTTGGCGGGAAAGTAAGAAAAGTGTCGTTTTAACTATTTTCCTCGCAGTTTTTTCATTTTTTCTCTCCGTAAGAACCATCCTCGTGTCTTAACGAAAATATTAAAATAAAAATTAGCCGAATCTGTCGAGCCGTTCTCTAGTTTTGCGCTTAGCAACGCATTTCGAGTTCCATTTTTATTAATATAGATTATATATATATATGTTTGTCAATTTTTTTAGAATTAAAGAGAGTGTCATGCTAAAGCATTTAGTACTTACGTATTAGACCGACGATCCGCCAAGTACGCCAAATTTCATTTTGGTGGCCAAAATTCTTTAATGCTTTTGAATACATGGCAAACCAATTCTTGCGAATAAACGATCTATTGGCGGCCGTTTTTTGATTTGGCGAAAATGGTCAACGGCTTAGTGCGTAAGCACAAAACATTTTTGCTTACTCTCAAATAAAGGTGTTATCCTAGAGAATAACATATAGCATAGGTGCACAAGAGCTGCGAAATATAACTCTTTGCATGGAATGGTATTTTCATTAAATCTATCATGTAATCTTTGGCGAGTTTTTTGGCGATAAATCTCTGGCATAAGATTTAAAGTACTCGAAAATCGAATTTATGTTTTAAATGCATTTTTTTTCAAGAGTACGAACCAAACATTTAACTCAGAACTACACTTATAAACAAACAATGGCATGCAAAATTTAATACACATAAGTCATTGGATTTTTGAATTATCCCTTTTACATATTCATAAAAGTATAAAACCAACAGATAGTCAATCTCTTATAGGACTTGCCTCAAAATCTGATAAATGTTTTGGCTAGAACTGTTAATTCTTCGGATTGTATTTTATTCATCTAGATCTCTTCGTTTTTTAATTATCGTGTCGAACAGCTAAATAGACAGAATTCCTCTGAACAGATTTTAATCAAAAATTGATAGAAATCTACCAATTTGTTTTAAAAATCAAATAACAAATGTTGTCAATCTAGTTCAAAGTTTTTTTTTTTTAGTTATCTCTGTCCCAAACAGACATAATGCTTTTTTTTTTGAATCTGGGAGGTTAAAAATGTGAAGATTCGTCGTGAAGGGAAAAGCAAAAATTAAACAAATTAGAATACCTAACATGATACATGCATGCATAAGATGCATATGTTATGTATGTTTTGCTATTTTAATGATATAAAACATATCATGTACGTGTATGCCAAGAGTTTTATTTTAAATGTTCGATAACTTTTGCTTCTTGTACTAATAGTAGTGGAGGGGTTTTCAGATTCTTATCCAAATTAACTTACTAAATATAAAATTTAGCAATCAACGAAAAGAAAGAAATGAAAAAGAAACATTTTAAGCTCTTTTGCGATTTTCACAGAACAACAAAACATTGAAAATATTTGCGCAGAGCAGATTAAATAATACGCTTTTCTGAATTATGCCTAAGATTGAGTAGTCAAATACTTATAATTTCTCAATGAACAACATCTATGTTTTCTTATAAATTGATTTCATTTAACATTCTGTGTTACTTGACATATGAATGCCAATTTGGCCAATCTATAAACATCTCCAGAAAGAAATATATAGATGTCAAAACCTTAGCGTTGCTAAAAACAATGAAACTAATTTGGTGTATTTTTTATATTTTACTAAAATTTCAGTTATATAAGCGAGATTAAGCAAATTCATTATATTTGAAAATATTGCATACAAATCATCCATTCTAGTTATAATCCGATAGTCAATTTCTAAATCATTAGAGAGAGACATATATTTCTCGTTGTAAAAACACTCTAAAGGACATACAGAATTTGTTTGAATCAATAGATGTATTTTTGGGGGAAAAAATTCTAATACTTTGTTTATTGTCTTAATATATTTTTGTTTTATTAATCATACTTAGAAAATTTTTCTTGACACACTATGATTTTAACCCTTTTGCGACGAGCACGTCGTATATGCATCACCAGTAGACGTCTCTCACAGCCGGGAGTACCACCAGTGTATTTCTGGAAATCGAACTCATAGGACGGTGATGAAGAAGTGCATTTTGAACTGGAATAATTTTTAATCGTCACTAGATGGCACCCCTTTGAAATAAATATAGTTTAGGTATCCTGACCTTCAGTTTGCTCATATTCAACCTCTCTTGGGTATTTTTCTCATCAGCTGTTGCATGGGTGGGAAGTAAGAATAATATAAATAAAGATCGCTGGGTGGTGTAACTTCCCACTTGATAGAACCATCATTTTTTTTTTTTTTTTGCTATTACTGTGCAAGTGTAATTTTTTTGTTTTACTGTCAGTTCTGTTATATTTTGCATAACTTTCGGATACATTTTATGCACTTCTCTTTTGATTACGGATTGGCTTCGATTTATTATGGTTGTGGTGATTTCTACATAAGTCAGTTAATATCCTTCTAGCTGAATGGTCCCTTTTGATTGATCGGTATGATACTCGGTTACTAACCATAAGATAGAGAGTTCGGGCCTAATGCTATCCGCTAATCACCCTACATGGTTAAAAAAGCAATTTATCTGCGAAAGAATATGATAATATTATGAATGAACTAATAATCTTAAAAGGTAAAAAATGACGCTATTAAGACACATTTTATTTATTTATTATTATTTTTTCAATTAGGCTTAGCGACGGTGAGCCCTCTTTCTGTAGGATTCCTATCGCGTACCCTTCGTACCATGCGTGCGTCTAGGATAGAGTCTCCACGTTCCGAACGGGTTAAATAACATAAAAAATAAGCATTTTTTTTTTAAATAAAGAGGTTCTTATTTCTAGTGGTATGAAGCATCAATCATTTTAGGCTGTTGATTAGCCTAAAATAATTAATACTTTACACCACGTAAAATACCATTTAAGTTGTTTAAAGATGGTATTTTACGTGGTGTAATATACCATGTTTTTCTATTTGGTTTTCTGTCTAACAGTTAAGAAATTAGCTAATATGATACGATTAGAATGACATCTCTATATAAGTCTCTATATAAGTCTGAGTCCCACTTTTAAACTGCATGATTATTTGTTCTTTTTCGCTGTAGAATAGAGGAATTCTTCTTAAAGATATCTTGTTTATTACATAATAAAATTCTGTTTATTAGTATGCTACATCGAGCTAGACTGATTTTCAGCACTCACAAATGTTTTTGACATAATTTTATTTCATGAACATAAAATAATAAAGATTGGAAGAAAGTAATCAGTAAAATGATTTCCTCTACTTTAGAAGTAATTTTAGGCAAAAAATAATAATAAATTAATGAATAACGAAGAAGAACATTCAGTTATCATCTTAAACATTTATCTCCTTTTTCAATTCCCTTTTTTTCATAGCATGTTTAGTATAGCATTTTGATCGTGCCAAGCTTCATATGATTAATAAATATTAAGTCTTTCTCTGAAAATATTTAAAAGCTGATTAACTTTTGTAACTGAAATATTCTATAACTTATTTCAAAAGCCTAATAATAATTTTCTCACAAAAATTTTATTATAATTATCATATGCAAAATGTAGTTAAAATAGAATATAAATAATTTATAAAAAACAATTAGAAATATGTTTGATCCTTTTCTCAGAAATATCATCAAGATTATTTTATAATGATGATTGTATTTTTTTAATTGTTGCTAGCAAAGAACTGCTTTATTTTATTTTATGCATATTTAATATAATTATAAATCTTTGCCTTTAACCAGAGAGGAAAAGATTAAAGAAGATTCAAACTTCTAGTTCAAAATATTGCAGAATAATAAGGTTTTAAAATAATTCATTTATCTCCATTTTATTTTTTAAAAAATTTCTGTTAGTTATAGCCATATTATGTATGCATGAGAAATATATTTAATATATTACAATGCAGAAGTATATAAATACAGTAAGTAAAACAGTAAAAAAGTATTTTAATAAAAACATCTGAAATATATATTTTTTAATTTGTTAAAATGTGAGAAAAATATATTAGAATAAAATTGACATCACATAAAATTTCATTTTTCAAATTTTAAAATATTTTTTTTGTAATAAATTAACCTGGAGTTATGAAGAGAAATGTTAAATTTATAATTATTTTTTTAAATAAAACTTTTGAAAAACAAATTCTTATTGCGAACCTACTATTTAAGAAGAGCTAAAATAACTACTTAAAATTTGGTTATTATTTACGTATGTCCAAAGATTTGCACTACAGAGCATTTTAAATTATTATTAATCTTGTGAGATCTAACAGTAGGCAAATCTATAAATGTCATTATCTCAAAAAAGTTTTCAATGATTGTGAATCAAATTTAATCATCTGTTAGTTAAACTTTTTCTGTATCTCTGAAACGAACGTAACAGACATTTTTTATCGTCAATCAAGGGCAAAAACATGCATGTTATAAAATAAAAGTAATTACACATAACTTCCGAAAATGCATATAACTCTCTTGAATATACGATGACGTAAAAGTTTTCATAAATCAAATAAATGGTGGGTAAAAGTTATCATTTAACTAAAGTTAATCAATTTTGTACTAAATATGTAATTGATCGTAATTCGTATTATGAATCTTTTATATATGAGGGCAAAGTCCTGTCTAGCAAATCAATAAAATGTTTGCGTTTTTGCGTGTAAAAACTTAACGTTTCTATTAGAATAACCTACTTACGAGCGCTATTTATGATGCAGATCGATTCGGCAAACACATTGCGAGCGCGTTTAGTCGCGCTTCAAGTGCTCTACTGTCAACAACGCTTTTTTAATCGTGCTATGTTTCTGAACGTCTAGAGTAATAAACCAAACCCAAAAAAGAAAAATTAGGTCGTTGCCATATGTATAATCAATATTTATTGATATCGTTTGTAATTTTCCTTTCGCATTTCATTTGCTGACATTGTAGTTTTAGATACGTCAATCTATGAAACTACATGCAATCAATAATCCTACTTTTTCACAGAATTAAAATCTGATTTATTTGTCAAATTTTTAAGGTAATAATGCTCATAGCTGAAATATTTTCTATTAAGTCGTGTCGTGCTTAAAGGAAAAAAACATTCAAAATTCTTCTTATTTTTTATCTCAAAGGTTTCATTTAACTCTTTCAGTATTAACCAAACAGCAACCAATTCATATGTAATTAGTTTCATCACAGTGGCTCTTTATTTATTTCTCTGGAGGAAAGGTTTTTTTTAAGTAACAGTTTTCATGCCAGTTATTTGAAGGTTTTAAAGAGTTTGGATTTCTTTTCTTGTGGAGCGAGAATCTGGAGGAATGGTGAGGACTTTGAGTATCTTTTCTTATCGTGGTGACAGGATAATAGGTAACGGGGAGACAAAGAGGAAAGTCAAAGATTTACCAACTTGGGGCTGGGGTATAACCATCTCAAAGAGGATGTCAATTCGGTAAATCGGCTGGTATTCAGGACAAGTTATGGCAAATAGAGAAGTCGTCCATAAAAAATCCTGTCGATACTGCTTCGTTCAATGCTGACGAGTTGGTCGTCAGTAAATAACAACAACAAACCTTTGCTCAACAATTAAAAGCTCTTTGTCATACCGCTGACTTGCATGTGCTTATGAGTATTGCCATGGATCAAGGAAGTAATATTCGAAAGAGTCTGTTGTTTAATTACTGATGTCGAGCTTTTAAATTTTTATGTGCGACTATATCTTGTTTTCAGTGCATGCACGTATTCGAATAAATGAAGTTAATTAAAAGCTCACAGGCACATAACTATTCTAAGCTGAAAACTTTCCCATCGGAGGCATGGCTGTTGAAATGAAGAATTCGAAATAACTCATCTCGAATGCAACAGTGAAGCAGTTAACGAGGTAATGCCCTTTCTACGTCACAAAAACAGGAAACGTAAAAATTTTAATTACAAGAGAAAGCTCGGCCCCCTATAAAGAAAGGGAGCTGTCAAAACAGACCACCCTGCTAATAAACGATAGAAGAAAGCGCATTTCAAAAGTCGTATTTCATCGAGCCAAGGTTCCCTGGAGTGCCAGAAAGAGCCATTCAATCAACAGAAGGCACTCAGAAAACAAATTTGCACGCCTCTCATGGGATGGATATCTCTAAGAATGGGAATACTTTCGGTAGGAACCCAGCCCATAACGGCTGCTATTAACTAGATTGCTTATGCATTGAGGTCAGACCCTAGGGTTTCTGTTGTATTTCGGTTCTTTGGGGGTGTCCTAATTTTAACAACGGAGCTGCCTGTTGGTATTGGAAGAATCGATTATCCGATTCGATAGTTATTCATGGTTGGATTGTAATTAATTTTTAGATAATGGAGGCCTTTTTTACGAAAATTGGAACAGTTATGGTTTGGTAAAAGGGTTTTGAAAAGGCATAAGTACACGAGCGTTAATTCTTTGCGAGTGCTATTCAAGGTCGTTGTCTTGGTGACGCCCACAAATAGATACTTAAGCATTAAGTTGAATAGTCAGTAGTTGAAAAAAAGAAATACTTTATATCCTGTGAGATATGAAATTTTTTAATTAAAATTCGGGCGAATAAATCAGAATCTTCATGACATTTTTGTTAAAGGTACAATTTTTCCACCTTTCCACTTTTGTTTCAATAGATTAACATTTGGCTATCTGGGTGTAGCGTATTAAAACTCATTTTGATTTATGATATGACAAAACTTGTTTAATTTAATTCCCCTAAGTTTTTTTTTCATCAGTGAGATGAATGTTTGTTATATGCACTTAGTCGTGTTTCATAACCTTTGACTTTAAATTGAATAAACCTGATAAATAGGAAGAATTTTTATTTGAACTTAACATTTTGTCAATCTAAATTCATTTTTCATCTTAAATTTTTATTATTATGCTGTTTATACGTTCTCTTCAGCATAAAATTTTATTACAAACCAGATTTTCATATTGTACAATCGGTACAAAATGATACTCAAACTTCAAAGTGAGATCTCACTCCAAAGGACAGATTTTGAAACGAACAAACTAAAAAAAGGGAGGGCTTTGCGTATTTTGAAGTCTCAAAAAATAAAGTAGTAATAAAAAATATAATTTGATATTTACTTATAGCATTTAGTATTCTTTAATTGAATTTTTAAAAAAATTAACTAGCTCATAAAATTTCAATTATTTATGATTCTATTCATGATCCGATTTGAAATTTCTAAACATTTGGAGATAAGCATATGGTTTCAGCTCAAAAAAGGCTTAAAATTATGTTAATAATTTACATTTCATGCTTTTGAATCGATAAATGTAATAAAAAAATTATGATATCTAAATTTTTATACCTTTTTATAATTTTTAACCATATTTAATAGAGCATACTTGTCATTATAATTATGAGCCAAAATATGTCCACTACTCCTGCGCTTAAAGCTGTCAGATTTAGTATTTTAAGCTAATGAATAGTCTCTTTTTAGAAGTAGGAGGAACCTTCGAAAATGATCATAAATTTATTTATATTTATTAAATTATACACCCACACATACACACTCATTCTATATTATTATAAGCATAGAGCCGAAAATATTAATAATTTTGTTAATAACTATTCAACAAATCATATTGTAAAATTATGTACAGAGAATTTTCTGATTTGTCTATCCTTAAAATTGTTATACTCTTCCGTGTATTCATACTGCTATTAAGCATAATCGAAATTAAATGTGATTCAACAACAAATAGTCTTAGGCATTTAACAAGATAATGGATATTTTATCTAATAATTCTATTCTCGTCAGATGTAATTATGTATTGTTCTTCCTACCTTCTATGAAACGGAATCTAATACAGCAACTAGATTTGGTTTTTTTTTTGGATAGATTTCAATCTGAATTTTATGAAATGCAATATAAATGCAATATTTCTCTGGATAATTCATGAACTAAAAATCTCTTTAAAAGTAATAAATGTTACTTACCATTGAAATAAGTCAATTTAAATCTCCTTGTTTATAATTATTAATTATAAAGATCAATGTGTGTATGTGCTATTTGCATGATCGTTCTTTAGGCCAAGCCATTCTATTAAATGCAATTAAATTTGTCACATATGCAGGAGGCATGATAAATTCGTACACACTTCTAAATATTTTAAAAAAAGAAGTTATGTTAGGAAAAAGGTTTTGCAAATATAATTGAGAGAAATATTGGGTTTTTTTTTTTCGTGGATAAAAAAATCATTCCAAAAGTAACCGAAAAAAATATCATCTACTCTTAGTATTGAGATGTTTTATTCTAATCAAGTTAGCAATGAAAAACCTGGCAGGATATGGAGTCGTCTTGTGATGCCGGAAGAATACTATCGTTACTTGAGCGAGCGTTGGTCATTAAATTCTTCTACAAGAGTGATGAATCCACAACTATTCTGTTAAAAAAATTGTGCGAGTAGAAAGGAACTGAAAGTAGAACAAAATTATATTTCAATGAATGAGAAACCGAATCCAGTACGACGTTTTGAAGGAACAGAGAATTTGGAGAATCATCTCCGAAGTAACAGGCCATTCTTGAATAAGGTCAGTGGTGCTAGCTTCAAAAGCCAGATATCTACGATACTCGAAGTATACTTTCGGTATTGTGGGTATGGCACCCGGCCACTGGCTCTATCGTCACGGGTTCGTACCACGACCTTTCAGCACTACATTGATGACCTTGACAGCGCAACCTCGTGCAACTATCATGGCGCCATCTCCCCGCAAGAAAAGTCGGCAGTTCACTTGATGCAGCTGCCAAAAACAAAAGCTGTCAGAAACACTTGACACAGCAATCAAAACAAAGCCGTCAAACTCACTTGACGCATCACGCACTCATACGCTCGCCACTATAAAAGTCTTCCGTCTCTTCGCCGACTCAATGGTGGGGGAGTACTGTGGCGCTAGCTTCATAAGACATATAGCATCTACGATACTCAAAGTATACTTTTGGTATTGTGGTTATGTTACTCGGCCACCGACCCTAGTGTCTTGGGCTCGTACTACAACTTTCACTCGCTACAGTTCCATGTGCATGTTGTAAAAAGTGACTTAAAAGACTTGGCAGTCATGACATCAACGGAAAGTAGTAATGCTCATGAAGCTGGGGAACAACAAAGTTCCGAAATTGTCGACCTATTCTGTCAGAATCTTGAATCTGTATAAGATACAGTCACTTTACCAGTTAATAATGAAAGATTACGTGGGCGCTTACACAAACGGAACATACAATAATTGCCAAACGTCCCATTGAACGAATGAAACTTATTTTACACTGCACGGTGACGCCATTGGAACTCCCAAATGTGTTTGACCAAGCACTCATTCTCCTCATTTGGTTGTTTGGTGGGGTTCAAATAAGGAGAATCATTCGGCTCTTAGTTTTCTTTTTCCTTCCATTTTTTAAGAACTTTTTCCCCCGAATCGTGTTGAAAAACCCGTTAAGTCACTAAAGAACATTATGTTGCGTCGTGTTTGCGTTACTTTTGCTCTCATTACCGAAAGGCATGCGTTATTTGTCACTTTCATATAGGATGGTGCTCGCCCACTTTGCATGATGCATGTGATATTAAGATATTACTGTAGAACAATTTTACTGAAGGCCGAGTGATTAAAAGAAGTTGTAAATTTAAATCGCTTGCACAATCACCATAATTAACTCTGACAACCTTTTGATTGTGGGGATACTTTAAGTTTCGTGTGTACAAAGGTTCCCCAGCCCATTTGAAGGAACGTAAAGGTGCCATTCGGCGGTCCTTTGGAGACATCAATGCCTGAAAGCTTCTATCAACATTAAAAATACTAGCGACTTTCTATACTAACCAAAAACTTGGTGGTAGAGTCATTTCACATTGTAATCAGACCGCATATATATTCTAGCTTTTACCCGCGGCTTCATGGACATTTTGATATGGAAATTTTGATATGTATATATGAGAACGGCGATCTGATTACAATGTGAAATGTCATCAAACCGTATTATTATGGTGCTGTTGAAAATAATTTTCGCCAAAAATAAAAGTTTGTCACCAAATTTTTGCGAAATGGCCGAATGTAGTGCGAACGGGAGCAATAGCGTTTATAATCTTAAGTTTTCGATGAACGTTGCAGAAAATTAACTGAAATATAGAAAAAAAAATCAATAAATGTCGAAAAATGGAATGCACGCAAAAAGAAATTAATCGAAAATAGTGAAAGTAGGCGAAAGGAATACACACAGCACGAAAAAAAATCAAGGGAAATGAACAGAAAAGATCGAATTACGATAAATAAAAAATAAATGCAAAGAAAACACAAACAAAGCGCTGTCAAAATATTACCAACATCGCAAATCACCAAATGGTTGTTTATCAAAGCGTAGCCCATACAATTAATCTAAAAACAATTTATTTACAGTATGCACCTGAAATAAAACAAAACAGCAAACCTGTTATAAAAAATCGTGTTGCTGATCGGTCTGGTAGAAACAAAAAACAATTCAAGATCAAACTACTCATGTCAATTGGGGCAACGTAGATTTGTGAATTTTCTACGCCAGTTAAGGTAACAAGGATTAGAAATTTTTAATTTCCTTTATTATGCTTTATTTTAGTACTTTTCGGCCAGCAGGGAGCAAGCGAAAAATAGCCAAATAATTTAGAATTCCGGCAAATTTCCTACAGCTATTTTAAAGTGAAAAATCGCCAAATAATGTAGAATTTCATCAAATTTTTAAAGCGGTTTTTCGATTGCTTTCGGCTAACGGAAAAATGCCTTTATTTTAATTCAAAAATATTTCAGAATGAATCCGAAAGATTGATTAATTAACAATGTTTAATTTCAAATGCATCAAACTCTAAGAAAATAAACAGAATCGTTTGAAATAACCGGTCGGAAACATGTTAAGCCTTACTCATTTGGCGGTAGGGAAATAAAGATTTTTTGGCGAGAAATTTAACTTTTAATTAATAAAAATCTGATCTCTCAATCAACCGGAATAAATAGTAGCCTATGTTCTATTCTAGACTATGATATATCTCAGTGTTAAAATATGATCCAATTTCATTCTACCATTCTAGAGTAAGTAACATTATCCATCCATCCATCCAAACTTTCACATTTATAATCTTAGTATAAATATAGATTCGCTAATTGAACGTTTATTTCCTTATTGCACAGCTGCCAATTAATGTGTTCCGGCCAAGGTTGGATTTCTTTCTTTTGGGCATAATGATATTTGAATCGCTGTTTAAAATAAGACGTAAACAAAGAAATGTATCCCATATGCAGGCTACAGCTTTTGCTGTTTAAACAAGTGTAATCGGAGGTTTTCGCTAATGAGTGACTAAATTAAAATCTCAATTATAAAACTACCTTTTTTTATTTTGAAATGATTTTAATGTTCTACAATCTTTACCAGTAAATCCTCTACAAAATGCTATAAACATCTCCAACATCCGTTAAGTATTTCTCGAGTTTTTGAGATTCCAACATATTATTCTTTCGGGATACTTCATTTATGCCAAATAGATATAAATAAAGAAAGAAAATGTAAACCTGGTTGATTAAAAAGGAGCAAAATTTTGACTTTATACTTCCAAAAATATAACAGCACAAAAATGATATTGGTATCGTCTCAAAAGTCAAAATGTGTTTTATATAAGTTTTTTTTTTGCCGTATAATTTTTCTACCGTAATTTATTTAAAAAATCTTTTTAACAAAAGTTGCTAAAAGATATTTTACTGCAGAGATAAAATTCAAATAGTTTTCATTATTGGCATTTATATTTCATTCTAATCTTTTCCCAGTATTAATATTATAATGATTAAACAAATTTTTCCATGATGAATAAATTTCTGCATAAGTCACGTTTTTAATAAAAATTTTAAAATCTTGTTGTAATTACAATTAAGTCATATCAATATAGGCAATGGCGAAATATTTTTGGTACTTACGTATTAATCCGTCGAATTTTATCGCCAAATTTGAATGCATCGCCAATGAGTTGCTAAACTGCCATTAATGGCAAACAACCGTCATTATTTCAAAAGTTGTGCAGACCTAAACTGTCGTCTGCCATTTTGTTACTTGCACCAGAAGATCACTAAGCGCTTTTTCTGTTTTGATTTTCTGACTCGTTATTAAAGATAAATCCCAAATGATTAAAATTTGGGATTTGGACGATTAGGGTACAAAAAGAAAACATTTGAATTCCTATTTTTCAGAATTTATGTGTCGCAGACTTCATAAAGAAGATGATCTGTTTATAGCAATTTTGAAAGGTATCAAAGAGTTCTGGCTAAATAAATCAATTGGTTCGAGGAGTTTGGCGACCGTTGGCACATCGACAGTCTAATACGTAAAACCATGTTTTTAAAGTGTGCTTATTTTTTAAATATTGCCGCTATTTGCTGTGATACTTCCCAAGGGAAGGATTGAACCGTGACCAGTAATGAGCCAACTACAATCTCCACTTATGTTATTGTATTGCTGGTCCGGTGATGCAGTTTTATCCATGCTCGTTGGGGCGAGACGGAGAGTCAGTTTGTGAATACAAGCGCCAAATCAAATTAAAGCAAAAAGTGCCGCAAATCAAATTAAATAAAAGTGTTTAACTAAAACATTTATCGTTTTTAAATATTTTTCCCTTCAGAAATAATAAATGAAGAAAGAGGAAATTCGTATTAAATCTTTTTCTCAGAATTTTATCTCTTAATATAAATTTATGTAAAAGGATGTAGGTCTATTTTTATTGTTAAAGATGCCCAGTTAACACTTAATTTTATTCTTTTCAATTGCTTTTAATGTGAAAAGCATTCTGTCACGAAAATACTATTACTCAATCGAATTTCTCTAATCGAATCGACTATCCTCAATACTCTTTCTACCATCATCGACAGAACTATGCACGAAAATCCAATAAATGAGAATATGAACTAAGTGTAATCATTTGTAATATTGAAAAAGTAAAAAAAAAACTTTTTTTATTGTTTAAGTATCTTTTTCTTCTACTCTGTGACGTCCATGCTTTCCTTTTTCATTAGAAATTGACTTCAGAGCAGTTTTGCGAAAAGAACAAAGCAATGGGCGAAGAAACTTTCAATCGACCGCCTTTTCTTTGAAATCTTTGTTTTCATCGCGTTTCACCGTTGCTTAGAGCTCAGCGCCAAGTGAAAAGGTCAAACTTCTTTCTGCATTGCATGGTCATTAACATCTTAATAGACAAAAACTTTTTGTGATTCACAGTGGATTTCGTCTTTCCCCGAGTGAACTGCCTTTAGTGCAATCACTTTAAAAATATATTTTTCCACCTTCTTGTATAAAAAAAAGTATTGTAATTATCGAAAAATTCGACTTCCAGATCTTGACAAACCTTCAAGTTTCGAACCACTCTCAGTCCAAAAAACTTATATCAAGGATTATGTTTGTCTATATGTATGCAACAACATACAAGTGCTTTGAGCTAGACGAATGAAATTTAACATGTGTTCTTATTGGTAAATTTAACCGGTAAATGGAAGCATGAATATCTTCACACTGCCAGAGGCATGAAGTAAAATGACTCCATTGTTATTATCATGTCAGAACATGATGCTATTTTGGGAATGAGCGTCAATAAAAATCCGTTGGCGAAAAATTGAAATTGAATTATCTGCATGAGCATCTCATAAAAGCAGCTTTTAATAACGTAATGCCATTCCATTTACAAAAGCTCTGATTAAAAAATATAAGTTAATGACTACAACAAATAAAACCTAGAAAAATGTCATTTTGACCACGTGATTACATGAAATGAAATAAACGGGAAATGGGATATTTTTTTAAACAATAAATGCGAGACAAAGTTTTTTTTATCCTTTGCAATACTAAAGTGACTCATTCAATGAAACATTTAAAATGAATAAAAATATAATTTCACTTGCACGAGCGCGTGGTGCTTGGCCTTTCAAGAAAGGATGTTCTGACATGATGCATTGAAATAAGCATAGCAAATTTCATTTTAATCTCTTTTTTTTTCTTTTTTGCTATACAAGGATATACAAAGTGAAAAGCTGCGGGAATTAGAAAAGAAAAATATTAGAGCACTTATTCCTACAGTATCTTTATAACTTTTGTGCAATTGAAAAGGGGGATAACAGCTACAGTAGAGGCCGTGGAAGCAGCTACAAAGAGATCACTCCATTTAAAAAGAACTATAGACCCATTTGCTGATTAGTGGTTAGTCATAATATTATGGAAGTAAGGCAAAAAATGTTATTAATATTCTAAACATAATATTAACAGATTTTAGTTTAAATGTTTGCAGTATAGCATTAAGTACATCTATGTATTAAATATAAATTATGATAATCATTTTTAACTTTCAAATCCTATTTGAATAATATCATTTATTGTTTTTATTTGAAAACATTTTAATAGATGCAATATATATAGTGGGTTAACTATGAGGTTGCTAGTAGGCTTAACTGAAATTTCTAAATGCTTGAAATCAGAATACTCTCACTGATAACTCATATTGATTTAATGTAGCTTATTATTCAAGAGTAGTGGCTCAACCGATATTTATCTTTCTACAGATAACGTTTTTGGCATCTTTTTACCCCCAAAACTAATCTTTTACAGCCTTGGCATCTTTTTACCTTTCAGTAGTGGATTAAGTACGCATAACCAATAATCATCAAATTTTCTTTTCGTGAAATTTTGGAAGAGACTTGTTTTTGGGGTGCTCGAAAAAAGAAGAAAAGAAAAATTTCTTTTTTTAAAAATTTCATTTAATAACATATTTGTTTTCCCATGTGAATGGGAACAAAATAAGACAAAAAATCAATTAAATAGATTTATAAAACCCAGAATATTCATTGAATACAAAAATTACAAATCTATAAACTTTTAAAGCAATTTTGTCAGACAGGAAATAAATTTTCAATATACAAATACTATTTTCTTACTGTCTGCATATCATTAAGCAAACAAACATTATGTTTGCAAAAATTTTTGTAATACTGATATTTCCACTGACGCCTAAAGAAAATATAATGTATATTTACTTTTTATTCAAAGACAATATTACACTAATTTTTTTATGCGAAATGTAAATAAATATTTTATCATCGAAAAATTCGACTTTAAAATTTCAAAAAAAAAAAAATCATCAAGTTCGAAAAAAATATTTTTGGAAATTAAGTCTTTGGAATTTTGAGATTTCAGACGATGATAAGTCAAAAAAACTGCTGTAGGATAGTACTTTGATCATAAACATATGAAATATATAAAGAAAAACATGATAGTAATTTTATTGGTTTAGTTTAGTTTAGTTCAGTTATATTAACGTCACGCTTTAAAACAACATTAGAACTATATTAGAATGGGCGACGAAAGTTTGAATAGCGGTCAGATGATGAGGACGATACCTGAATCCCTTTCTTCAAACTTTTGTTCTACACCCTGGGAAGACGATTGCCTCCCAAAGAATTTAGCGTGCTCAAATTCATTTATAGGATGGTTCTTCGATGGAATCAGGTTTCAAGTTTGGAACTTTCCAGGCTCGATGCCGAGACTTTAAGACGCGGTCATCGCGCCCTTTTACTGGTATAAGTTGCTGAATTAGCAATTTAAAACAATCTTCTAAATTTTCATCTGAATGTATTACAGGAGAATATATTTAAAAAAACTATTTATCTGAGAGGAAAATTTTTCAAATTTTGTATATATTGAAAGGATCTATGAAATGTGTAATTAAATGTTGTCATGGTCTTGATTAAGTCAAGACTAAAGAAAATTTAGAAAAACATTTTAACACTTTTTTATATTTGAGCAAATTTTTTGGAATTCCAATTAGATATTTATTACACAAACTGAAACTTTTGATAAAAATTTCAGATACATTATTTTTTTGGAAAATTGAACTTAGTTGGAAAAAAAGTAGCTTTGTCGAAAAATGGGTTTAAATATTTTTCCATTAATCAGAATTTGCGAAGGGAAAATTAAAGATTTTTTTAAATAAAATATTTATACTTAAAAAGATCTATTTTTTATATTTCAGATGGCATTATGATGATCAGAAATAAATGGTAAAAAGTGAATTTGAAATTTCAATTTTATTCAATTCTTTGCTAGAAAGTATTTTTCATTAACAATAACGATCACAAATATTATTATTTAATAGTTTTCAAAAACCAACCGTAATAAAATTAAAAGTTATTTTGTTTTTGAACTTAAATTTTTGGGTTTTCGTGTTTTCTTTCTGAAGATCGAATATCACACCAAACTGAAATCACACAGCAAAGGAAATTCTGTTTTAAAATAGGATTTTCTTTCAATTCGTGAATTCTTATAAAACAGTAGAATATTTATAGTTAATTTTCGATGTTCGAGTATTTTTCAACGAAGTCAAATTTTTCAAAATAAATAAATAATGATGGCATCAACCCGAAATTTTTACTAGACATTTCCATTGATATAGTGTGAAAAAAATTATAATTAAGAGAAAAAATTTGAAAAAGCAAAGAAAACTATTTCGAAATTCTTTCAAATTGACAGTTAAAAAACATTCTTAGTTCAAGTAAACTACTATATTTTGTGGATTCTTTTAATAACCCACAACACTTTAATTTAAAATCTTCTGTTAGCATTAATTGATTTTTTATTTAAACGGGAAAACTGCAACTTGCATCACATCACCCATTTCGGGTAATATCTTCAGGAGAAAATTTAGAGATTCTTTACGAGATGCCAATCTACATTTCGATCTGACAATTAGACGAGGTTATACTTAGATGAAACTTGATATGCAGCCTTAAAACTAAAGATATACATCCTTTATATTTTTAACTAGAACCATCAATGGGAAATATATCCGTCAATTTTTTGTGTCTATAAGAGCACAATAACTAAGCGTTGTAAATAATTAGATAAACGAAACTAGGCAATTTATTATTAGAATTATAATTTATGTCATATTTTATCTGTCAAATGATTATGCAACTGAGAGTATCAATATTCTTCTCCTTTTTAAGATGAGGAATGTTTTTTTTCTTATTCTCACGTGCTTTCTTAGAAAAAATGAGGAATTCTTTGTTTTTATCCTATCATTCTTACTTAGTAAAATAAGGAGTTTTTTTACTTTGTCCTGACACTTTTTCTTAGTAAAATGATGCATCCTTTTTCCTCATCCTATCATGCTTGCTTGGTAAAATAAGGAATACTTTTTCTTTTTCCTGTCGTTTTTACTTATTAAAACGAGGAATCCTTGTTCCATTGCTCTCTTAGCAAAATGAGCAATTCTTTTTCTCGTCCTATCCTTCTTGTTTAGTAAAAAAGAATTCTTTTTCCTTATTCTGTCATCCTTTCTTAGTAATATGAGGAATTCTTTTTCTTTGTCCTGTTATACTTGCTTATCAAAATAAGGAATCCTTTTTTTCCTTATCCTATCTTCCTTTTTCAGTAAAATGAGGAATCCTTGTTCCATGCCCTCTCATTCTCTCTTAATAAGATGGCTAATTCTTTTCCCTTTTCCTGTCATTATTGCTTATTAAAATGAGGAAACCTTTTTCCTTATCCTATCATCCTTGCTTAGTAAAATAAGGAATAACTTATTTTACCCAGGTGTTTCAAGCAGGTGTAAGCTACTATCATATAGCTTATCCTGTGAATAATACGAGTTGAGGCTTGCTAAATTCCAACTCTTTCATTTTTTGGTCTATAATTTTCTTATTATAGTAATCATTTATCAACAAATAATAAATTTAAATAATTCTAGTAAGAATCGAGCTCTCTAATACCCTGTTTATTTTCAAAATGTGTGCATTCATAATGTATGGTATACATGACAAATTCGTGTTATTTATCATACCGTATACCAAAGATGATATGATGGCATGATAAATAACGAGTAAAAATGCTACATTCAAACCGAAAGTTAATACTTCATAAGTACTGTTCACCATTGCCATGAACGGCATTCTCTGGGATAACACCTGGGAAAGTATGCAAGAAAGCTTTGAGGAGACCACTCCTACCGGTTTTATAAGACAGAATGTGATCGGCCCATTTTTTTGTAAGCAGTTCCTTCAATTAATGTGAGACAGTTGAACCAAAAATATTCTTGCATCTGTAGTATATACATAAGGATACTTTAATTTTCTGATCTAATATAATAAAAACATTACACTGGGGGAATTACTTTTTAACACCTATGGTTATATATTGTTAACAGCTACATCCTATACAGCGCTTCTAAGTAATTTCCTATTCGACATTATTTAATTTCTTTTCTAGGACTTCTTAGCCAATTCTTAATTTGCGTGCATAACCCTCGTCAAGATTTGCCACGTGCTCGCTCTAAGCCCTCGAATTTCGGATTTGCCGCCATCAACCTTGGAAACTTTTAGATGTAGGTCATGTTCAGAAGCTTGAGTCAACGTCGGAGAGTGACTCCATTGTTCTAGAAAAAAGAACTGCACGCGATGCAGTGAAACAAACTCGTTTATGCATATCTCGAATCCACTGCCGAGGGATATCACGTTCACTTGTCATTTGTGGTTTATGATTCAACGTGAAACATCATTAATTGTGAGCCACGTGATGGAATTCTCAGCTCCGGAAATCCAAAATAAAGCGATACCAAGGGCAGACGTTCGAAAGTTTTTAAACTTTGGAAGCTGTAAATGTCACCAGACGGTGAAAAAGAAGAGCAGAAAAATCGTTAGACCTTCGTTAAAATATGTATGCAATTTATATTTAGAATATGGCTGCTTAAATTTAAGCATCATATTACTTATAGGCTAGCATACCCTGTGTAATCTCAGACAAGTTTGGGTGAATGGTATTTAAGACCTGGGCAGCCATTGTGGGTGAATGATCGTAGAGGACCGAACTCGCAACTTTAGCGTTTGTAACTATTAGACAAAAGTGACATTCATGTCCAAGGGATATTATCTGGCTTATGAGGATTCCACTACAAATGCTTAATTAAATATTATACAAAATGCCCCCATAAGACACATCGTTAAATCTAA
>JAOUZG010025245.1:5556306-5567177 GCA_026289955.1 Argiope argentata
TTAAATATTATACAAAATGCCCCCATAAGACACATCGTTAAATCTAAAGTAATCCAGTTCGTTGAGTAGTTTCCTATTGCAGTAGAATTTAACGGTCTTTTTTTTTATCAATAACTAGGGCAATTTTAGCACAAAAACCATTTTAGAAACTTTCTGGAAATGGTTCAGAATACTTTGGAGATTTGACTGCTCAAAATAACAATAGTATTAGTAGTAATGCTCTAAATCTATATATCTTTTTAACAGTAATTTAACATTGAATTAAATAAATTATCATTATTTTTTAAGTTATAGATATATAAACAGAATAAAGAAGCATATTCTATTAGCCTTAAAATGCTCAGCAATATTGCTTCGTTATCTTCATGACACTGAACGTCATTCAGAATATCGAGTAGCATCTTGAAGATATCGTAGTAGAATTTATAATTGTAGAATTCAACGATTGATGTCATATTTTGGAGCAGAGAGGAGGTAACTTTTTTCATACTTTTTGTGATCGCATTTAAATTGGTTACTATTATTATTATTATTATTCCATTTTATGAGTTGTCGAAGTTTAAATATAAAAGAAAAGGTGCAAAAGGTTTATTGGTCACTCAAATAAAGGTGAATAAATTTACTTTCGCTTATAAAGCTTTAGTAATACAGAAACTAGACAGCATATCCTATTAGCACAAAATATTTCAATACTAACAATACATGTATTTTATTGTATAAATTTTAAACTAGCCTAATTACGTTTTCGAATTTGTACTACATGGATATACAGACATTCTTCTCTCTAATGAGATTCTTTCTTATTTAATGATCAAAACAAAAATGAAACTATTTGATCTATTACGTTTCCTATTAGCAATGACTTTCACCTTAGTTTCACTTGCATACAAGCAGATAGACAGACAGACAGTGAGCAGTTCAGTTTTATCGATTCAACTAATTCAATCTAAAATCGCAAAGATATATACAATTCCAGAAATAATTTCCTAAATTCCATTTATATTGCTCGTTGTGTTGTTCGTAAGATACGCTGCTGCTCATATACCTGAAAATTTCCTGAAAATTTTTGTCAAAAATTTAATATAAATTTCCGGTTTTGGAATAAGATATTCGCATTAAATTTCATTTGTCTAGTTGGTTACGTCTTCGAGTTATGTTCACGACATAATTCGAAAAGAATTTTTGTTTTCGGATTTAAGGTTAATCTGAACACAGTAGTAAAACATGAAGATTCATAAAAACCTAGAAGGTCGAATTTTTTTTAGATATACATAAATAATTTCCTTTTTCTTTAATTCGTATAAAGAAAGTAATAAGAAATACCATGCCGAAACTGCAAGTACAAAAGGCAGGTTTTTTTTTCTGTATGATTGACATTTTATTTGAAGAATCAATCTTATTTTATTGACGATGTTTTAGGAAAATTAGGTTTATTTTTTATAGCGGAAAGAAAATACAACCGAAATTCGTAGAATAGAATTCATGGACTTTCTAAAAAAGCTAAAGCAAAATAGTTTAAAAAGAACTTATATTTTATCTTCGAAAATATTAGTTCAGAGTCTCTATTGATCTTTAAGATATCTTATTTAGATTTCTCAATAAGAAATACAATGCTGATAAAATAAACAGAATTGAAATATTACAATCTGCTAAAAGGCCTTTCGTAAATGGAAGATATGTTTGGAAGATATTCCAAATGTCTGGAATGAAAATACATTTTTCTGAAATGAAAATGCATCTATAAAAAGTTATGCGATTTATTTTTGAAATACGAAAAAAAAAATGCTTATTGGAAATACATCAAAAATTTGACAGGCGTCCTTCAACTCACGAATATAAATCCATGATAAATTATCTAATTAATACATGTAATATTTAAGACTGTGATGAATCAAATTAATAAAATCTGATCCTGTGTTGCCACAAAATTAGTGCTAAATATAAGTATTAAAATCAATTAAAAGACGCTATGATCAAAATATGTTTAAAAAAATTATATTATTGAAATTGCCTACCATAAAGTAGGCTCATTTCATTTTAAACCTTCTTCTAAAAATCTTTTTAATATTAAAATATGCAAAAAAATATTTGTAAATGATAAAAAAAAGGAAAAATGATATAGTACATTTTTAACAAGCTTATCAAACTAGAATTTTTTTTAAAAAATCTGATATAAAATTTTTATTAATTTTTTGTGTGTTGCTGTATTTACTAAACTGTATTTACTATGATCTTTGTTATTCACAATACGTAATGCTTTATCCAGTTTGTATACATGTTTTGGGAGCTGTAAATATTTCAATTAAAAAATGACACAATTATCTACTTTTTAAAAAATGAAACCTGAAACAAATCGAGAAAAAATTATTCTTAATTTTTTTCTTTCTAAATTTTATTTATTAAAATAAGAACAAAATTTATTGATAAAATTTGTTTACCTTTAGAATAGAATGTTTTCATATTTTTTTCAATACTTAATCAATGTAACAATATGCATTTATGAAATTAGTAAATAAATAAGTGAAAGATAAAATATTACACGAGAAAATATCTTTTCACAGATAACCAGGAATAAAAAATTCTAAAGTGACTCTCATACAATTGATTCTTAGATTATGGCTGGTTTAAAAGAATATTGAATCGCTTATTATTATTATTAAATAATAAATATTAAATATTCGAAAAGCTAATTTTTATTTCTTTCCCTGAAGTAAGTACATATATAATAAAAACCAGAAAAAAGATTTCCTTGTTCAAATTATATGTGCTGCCGAATTATAAATGAAAGAAGTAGATACTATTGAACTACTTATGAATAAACCATCGATATATTTCTCTTTTACTCAGTTCGAGTCATCAATTTTTGTTCATTATCTCTGTTGACCTCCGACTGAGTGGAATATTTAATTCCAATTCAGTGACCATAACCTTTTAACTGTGACTACACTCCAAGCAAAAAGAGAGAAAAAACATCCCCATGTGCATTGAGAATCTGTCGTGATTTGCTGTTTTCAGTTACGGTTAACATTTAATATGTCCTGGCTTCTGCCCAACTTTCGATGATGTATTTTTGTTTTCATTTTCAGAATAATTTTGACCAGCTCTCTGCAAATGGATAATACTTTTCAAATGTTTCAAAAAAAATGTAAGGAATATTTTACTCCTAGGAAATAAAAGCAAACATATATATATAGAGAGAATTTGTTATTATTATTGAATTTAAATTTCATTCAAAATAGGAGAAATTTTGATTCTGGAAATCTGGAATATTTAGAATTTTTTACTTATTTCTTTTTAACTCAAATAAATAATCATAAATAAAAAATAAAAGCAATTTAAATATTTCTGAATCTTTTAAATTTAAACAAATTAGTTTCTCTATATATACAAATTTATCTATATATCATTCTTATTGAATAGTCAAACACAGTTCCTTTGTTTAGATTGGAATTTCGCTTGATTTTTCGTAGTCTCAGTGAATAAACTGAAAAATAGCGCTCTAAGTAGCTAGTTATAGTCTCTATAAATCATGGAAAAACGGTTAAGTTAATTACACAGACAACATAGAAATCACATGAATTAATTTTGTTGTTAAAAATTATCGTGAATTTTAATAAATTAACTGTTGTCAGCTCTTCACCCTCCATATTAATAGCATTAATTTACTCATATTAGTCAAATTTTATGAGTTAAATATTACCGCAATGGAAGAACATTTTAATTTAAATTACGCACCCATAATCGGCTTATTTATTGAAGCTGAAGGAGAGGCATATGATATATCTTTAAATTGAATGAAGTACATAATTTATGGCCTATATCGGATTTATGAGCTTCCATAGAAAATAAAACTTGACGAATCAGAACAGTGGATGGGGGTTATGGGTTTGATTCTTTGGTTCCACCTAATTATTTTAAATATAATATATACCATTGCTTAAAATTACTTGTTTTTTGCATTAACATTCCGACTTGCTCATTATTTTAATGCATTATTATTTTACTAACAATTTAAAAATACTTAACCAAACTATATTTTAAATAAATTAATAAGATTTCCATATAAAGCGTATTTATATTTATAGTAAAAAACAGATTAAGATAGTTCGACATTTTAAAACCAAACTATCATTTTTTCCTCTCTAGTATCAAAAATATAGTAAGAAAAAGCATTGCAACAATAAAATAAAACTGAGTCCCATATTTAAATGAATATCCTTATATTATAGCTAAATCTACTTCCTTGTGCTTAATAAATAAATAATGAAATGAAATTGTAATTATTGTTTCTGTATATGAACATCATAACTCAAAATCACAATAAGCTTGTGGTGATTGTAATATAAGCAAGATAACATTCCTCGGACCGAAGGGTCCCTTTTGATCGATCGGTATGATACTCGGCTACAGGCCCAAAAGTCGCAGGTTCGTACCGCGACCTTTAATTGCTACGAGCCGAGTAACATATCCGTTGGGCTAAAAGTGCACTTCAGTCCGAGGGATGTTATCTGGCTTATATTACAATCACCACAAGCTAAACGAATAGAATGTGGTCCTAAGGCGAAATTTGCAATTTTGCAACAGATTTTTACAAAATCACAGAAGAAAATGAGTTTCAATTTATTCGTGGGATTTTTAGCAAAATTCAAAAATTTCTTCCTAAATAAGATTTAATATATGGTTTTATCAATAAAAATGTTGATTATCTAAAATAAAATTTTAGACTAAATCCGCCAACCTATCCCCGTTCTATGAAAGCGATAACTCGAAACACAACGGAATGGAATTTGATATGAGTTTCTAAAATGAAAGTTGTCCATAATAAATTTTAACTCGTTCGATGAAAGGTTCAAAATGAATACAATATTGATGTACTAGGAAAATAAAACGAGTAATGTTGAATTGAAAATTCTTGGACAGTATGCTATTGTTGTTTGGGCAAATGCAAGGAGACAAAAAAATTTCCTCTTTCATCTGCTGTAAAAAGATAGCTTAAAGATGGATGGATGACTCAGAATGACGAATTATTTGAATTAGCAACTAGTCGTGATTTTCTTCTAGTGGTTTATGTTGTACTAGCTCTTAACAGCGACTTTGTACGCGTGAAAATTTTGATGAGTATTTGTGAGAACTGACAGTCTAATCACAATATAAATGTTATCAAAACCGCATGCATGCATACATTTGCAACGTCAATTGGTACAACGCAAAGACGTGAATTTTAAGCAATAGTTGGGGTAACGCAATGCAGATTAGAAAATTTTAATTTTGAGTCATCTGTTTTTTTCTTATTCAAGAACTTCTGAAGGAATCGAAAAGTCTATTAATGAACAATGTTTAATTTTAAATTTATCATACACTACAAAAATAAAGGGAATCGTTTGAAACAACATGTCGAAAACATGTTACGTCTAACACCATTAGCGTAGGGAAAAAAACTACTTAAAAACAATGTACTTGAAACTATAAAGGTACTTTAAAAAATTTAATCGAAATTGATGAAAATAGGCAAAAGTAATATGTACAGCAAGAAAACAAATCAAGAGAAATGGACAGGAAATATCTAATTATATTAACACAAGAACAGCGTAAGAAACAAACTAATAAACCTTCCATTTGAATAGAAAGATAATATTAAAATGAAAAACAGAAAAATAAAAACAAACGATTAGATTTTTTTAATTTTTTGTTCTGATGAAAAAGACTTTCTGTCGGAAAATCCTATAATAAATGACAAAGAATTCCATTAGATAAGATAATATTACAAGAACACCGGAAATAAAAGAATAAAAAACGATTCAAAAAGCTCAGGTAGATGTTTTCAGATTTTTTTGGTGAAAAATTTAGTTGTTAATTAATAAAAAATTAACCTCTCAATTAACCGGAATAAAAATCAACCTATGTTCTTCTGTAAATTATAATCTATCTCTGTGCAAAATTTCATCCAATTTCCTTCAGCCGTTCTGGCGTGACTGAACCACATCATCCATCCAAACTTTCACATTTATAATAGTAGTATAGGTAAATAACATTAATTGAAATCTTTTTCATTTTTTAAAATATATTTTTGATTTTGTAAAAGATGAAAGGGATTTAACATTCTTCCTCTAAATAATACCAAACTTGTTAGTTTCGGCCATTCATTACTAATATTTTTTATTCACATCTAGTCAGAAGAATTTTTAAAAAATCGTATGCTTGTATAACGTTTGCACATTATTATAAGACTATTAAATATACCAAAGCTATTTTTACCATTTTATTATTTCTTGAAAGATGAGTTCATTAATTCATCTAAACAATTTTTAATGTAAATTTAAATAAATAGAAAAATATTAATTTCCTTTAGTGTTAAATATAAGACTAAATCTTAGCTTATAAAAATATTTTCCCTCTTTCTGAGATTTATACATAACAATTTAAAACAAACATTGATAATTGAATAAGATGTCGTAAATAAGATTATTGCAAGAGATGTTTGATTTATATAATAAAAAATTTAGCTATGAGATTTCCATACAGAGGTTTAGATTTTAAATGCGTTAAATGACGTCATGACTCACTAATTAAAATAATATGATAAATTTATGTGGCAACAGTACGCATATTTATGAAAGCAATTTGCATCTAATGACGTATTAAAAATTCTTTGTAGAATGCATTTTATCTATTTATCTTTAAATTAGGAAAATCACGCTACTTTGCATGTACACGTGACATATCTTTCAAACTTAGAATTTTATTGACAAGAATAATTTAATAATATACAGCATCCATTACTGTCAGGATAAATTAAAGAAAAAAATTCTTTTCAACCAAATGTAACGTTATATTTAAAATTTGTACTACTTAATTAATTAGTGACTTTTATTTAAACCCAAATATTTAAAAATTTACTTCTCATATTCTTGAAACCTGACAACATAAATTAAGTTTCGTGTCCTTATATTCTAAATAAAACAGTTATAAACTTCTTAACTGTTTACCTAAAAAAAAGAACGATTCTTCTTTATCTTTGCCTTTAAGAAATACTAAATACCAAATTAATTATAATATAAACTATCTGTTTCAAAATTATTATTTTCCAGAAAATTTAAAAATGTCCCAGCAAAATATATTTTAAACAGATTAATAAGATTTGTTAAAATATTTAATTCATAATAAAATAAAATTTTTATTAAGAATTAAAATATTCAATTGTGAATTAATATATTTAAAATATCGATTTGAAAGAAAGCAAAAAAAAAAATGTTATTAAATTGAAATATTTCCATTTTTTCAGCACTTATTATAATTCTTATCAATTCATATTCAATAATCCTTACTAAAATTTCGTTTCTCTCGTTGAATCCTTTTCTTTTCCTATGAAAAGTATGAATTCAAATTTTTAGTAGAAATTATATTCTTAATCTCAAATAGAATGTAATAAGAATACCTTCAAATAAAATAAAATATTATGTAACCGTGAAATTACTTACAATTCCTGAGCCGATACAAACTTTCAAATATTAAAATAACTTTTTGTAAACATTGAATTTTATTTTTGAAAAAAAAAGAGAACATTTCAAAACAGAAGTAATTTCAGATATCAAAATATAAACATTCGAATAATATATTTATAGCTTAGTTTTACATTTTATTTCTAATGGAATGCTTGACTTATTTATCCTAAATTTTAACAAGAAATTTATAAATAATATAAACAATTTTAAAAACATTTCTGAATAGGAATTGAATTAATTAAAGATTAACTGAATATTCTGCATTCGAATAATTTTCTTAAAAAATATAGAACTTTCATATTTTCAATATCAGACAAATAATAACTATCATTTTCATATTAACTATTAATATTACTTAAATAATATAAGATTTTTCTTGTGATAAATAAATTATCGTCGTTTGTTTTTATTGTTTTGAAATCTCAAAATAAGATCAAAAAATCTCTGACATTTTTTCCCCTTCAAACACTTACGTTAAATCAAAATGAATTTTTTAAAATACTTTTTCCTATTTATAGTTCTTATTTCTTACTAAATTTATATTTCTATAAATAAAGTGATACCTTTTTTATGCAGTCCAACGATAGTGCCCTTCACTTTGTTGCAAATACATCAAAAGAGCGAGAGTTCTTTCTGTTCTTTTCTTTATTTCAAGTTCCAAGTCACTAACCATTCGAACATTGCCTTCATCTCTGAAAAGCACATTGAAGTGTGAGGTTCTGGCCACTTACTTCAAGTTAATGTTTTTAGGTAACCAACGGCAACCAATAAATGAAAAAAATAAACTGTTTCCGACAGCAGGTGGCGTTGCGGCAGGTGGTTGAGCTGATGGTATTATTTTTTTTATTTGCACATTGTTTCGAATGCTTCCTTTTTATACAGTGAAAATGTGGATGCAGCACGATATTCTTATGGATGGACAGCGGAAAGTGCGTGTGTACGATGTGTCACACTGCCCTATATTGCGATGAGGAATGTCGCTGTTGAAAGCTTGCGATCGTTAATGCTGTTGTCACAGAATACCATATAAGCAGAAAATGAAATTATTTTCTTTTTGGAATGTTTTGATTTCATGTTTGGGGTACCAAGAAAAGGAAACAGACTTTTTTTTTTAAAAAAAGAAATCGATGTTCTACTTAATACTTCTTTTTTTTCCATATACAATATTTTGTTATTTTTTTCCACGAATTATAATTCGCTTTTTTAATGAAGCAACATGATAAATAAAATATTAGTTATAAGCAAAAAATAACAATTTTATTTATCAGAACAATATTCATAACCTGCTCTAGGATTTTCAGCGACATGTTCAAAATTATTATTGCCCCATATATTGCATATTTATACTTATGCTTATCCGTTAAACGGATCAAAGTATACAAATATATTTTTTTATGTAAAGATTGTTTAAAATGCAGTAGAAGATAAAAATTAATTTAGGATTAGAACAATTTATGGCACATTGTAATTTCATGTTATTTAATTTTGCTAGACTCTAAGAAGTGAAATGTGAAGGCTTAGTTCATTAAAACTTGTTAAAACTATTTTCTATTACCATTTTCTCTTTTTTTTTACTGTGTCTCAACTGGCATCCATATAATGCGAGCAAATTTTCAAACCTAATATTAGGAACGGTGTCCCTACATATTCAGCATTTATACCATGGCATAAACAACATACCATTGGAGCATCTCAATAAATAAATTTGTGGTACATCATTTAATTCATTTGATAGAATTCAATAAATTAATAGAGTAAATTCGTCATCAATACATTTGTCAAGAGAAGGATATGATAAATAAATTTACTAACAAGTTATCTTTCTATATAAAAATAAATATTTGTATGTTTTTTATATAAATCTACAATTTTTGTCCAATCTTGATGAGACAAGGCAATTGGTAAAACTTGAAGTCCATTGTCAACTTTTCAAAGCTTAAAAATTAAGCAAGCTTATGGTGTATTCTACTATATTTTCAAAAAATATAATCGATTAATATAATTTTTGCGTCGCTTCAAAACTTTAAATATTACCTATTTAAAAATATCAATTTTATTCATTTAAAATTATTTCTATGATTTTAATAAGTCTTTGATACACTGTATGCAGTTATATTTCTATTGTTATGATGAAATTTGCTTTAATTTTATCGTTCCGTCAAATGATTAAATATAACTCTTTTACTCATATTATAATTAAGAGGGGGGAGGGACCAATTTTTTTCAAACATTAATTTTGAAGTAGAACATTCATTTCCTAATTTAATTCGAAGTTTCTATTTTTTAAGTTTATACTAACAGTAATTTATAGCAGACTAATTCAGTTAAATTTGTATTTTTCAGTTATATCAAGTGACGAGATAAAATTTAAATTAACTGTAATAATCTATATTTTCATATTAATATTTTAACAACCAAGATGATCAATGTTCTGGACAAACAAGTTGGTCGCCAAAGGCGGCTGGTATCGAAATAAATTACAAAATTATTGTCCGAAGAACAAAAACACTAAAACTCTCAATCATTTTAGAATGGCATTTTCTCACTATTCACAGTGTATGATCAAATATTTTATTTTTGTAGATCATCGTCCTGTTATAAAGTTGCACGAAGGTGATTTTTTTTCTTTTTGAACTGGCATAGAATGTGACACTGGTGTAGAATTTCAAAGCATGCATTCGTTGAAATTCTACACCAGTGTCACAAATATCACGTTGGTTCTAGTGTGTTTTCCACCTTAAAACCAAGTCTTTGCAGCGTATACATGAGGCCTCAAAAAATTAAAATATTTTGATAGACACACAAAACACATATAGTCAAAAACGAGAAAAATAAGTTTCATATATTACTAGTTACGGATCTACAAAATTGGTAATGCATTAAATATAGTCACCTTATATATTAAGGTGTAGCACATCTAGATAGTTTTCATTAGTTTGCTATTTAATTTGGTTAGGCCATTATACATTAATATTACATATATATAACATTACATTACATACATATAAATTTATGTTCAAAAAAAGAAGAATAACTTTCGATTTTATCCCTAATCCAGAAACAAAAATAAAAAGATACCATCCACTGGTAATCCATACCAGAACATGGGAGATTCCCTGCATATTTCCAAAGATTTTGAAGAATGTATGAAAATAAATACATTTATGAAGAAATCGTTGCTGCTTATCTCTATTTAAAGGGATGAACAGAATTCTCCGAACATAGAAAAGATCTGCGAGTTGAAAATAATGACTTGAGTTCAGTACTGATGGTACCAGGTAATCTTAGAACTCTGAAGGACATGACGTCTGAAATTGTCAGTTTCTTGCCAACTGTTTGAAAGGTTTGTAGAGGAGGAGGAAGTCAGTA
>JAOUZG010025245.1:5577177-5620134 GCA_026289955.1 Argiope argentata
CAATAAGTATACAATAGATATTCTAGCAAATTAGTTAATGATAATTAAAAAATTATATTTTTAAGAATAATAAATAAGTTGCAGATTATTTCAAAGTACAGTATGCAGCATTTAAAATATTAAATTATGCAATAAATTTTTAAATAAAAAATTTCTGTAAGAACTAAAAAGGCGAAAAAAAATTGTGGCTTTTTAATTGAATAAGTTGTACAGATGTAAAACTTTGGGATTAATAAGGTCCTTATAAATCATTCATTGAAGCCAATTATAAAGCTAACAAAACTTATGAATCTAAAATGCAATTAAGAAACAGAATAATTTATTTACAATTTTTCGATATAATCAACTTATCAATCTATCTTTTGAAATGAATCAAAATAAATTCGAATTATGGCTGATGTTTTAATTCGATGTTAATACGAAATACAGGTTCCATATAAAAATTCAATCTCTTCAGAAATTAAAATATTAAATAAAATATAATATCCAACTTCAATCATGGTTATATTATCGAAATACATTTGGTACTTACGTATTAGACCGTCCAACTTTATCGCCAAATTGAAAGTTGTCACCAATGAGTTGCTACACCGCCAATTATGGCAATCCGGCAATGTTGTAGTCCGTTGATCATCATCGCCAAATTTGAATCCGTCGCCAATGAGTTTCTAAATCGTTGGCGAAGACGGTCTAATAAGTAAGTACCATACATTTTTATCGACAACAATAACTGATAACAAATCGATATCTCTCGATCATATCTTTCTATGGATTCTATCGCACTTCTTCCCACGTGTAATGTGCGATCGCTTTAAAATTAGCTACACAATGGATTAAAAGATGCATTTGAAAGAATTAATCGGTGTAAACAAAATAAAAAATGATAGTGTGAGATACCAATAAGTCAAAAATAGATCTCGAGGAGCGTGATCAGGTTCATGTTATTCATAATTAAGAATTATAAATGCTCGGATAAATATTTTAATTATTATAAATATGTAGATACTATATAAATAGCAAGTTATATGCGAAATTTAAGCATTTGACAGAATAAGAAACGATCTTCATTTAGCATTTTGCACACAAAATTTTCCACTAGATGTTTAAAACAATATACTTTGTGCTTTCATACTGTGTTATAGAGTTCAATATAAACTCGTTATATTCATATTTCTTTTCGATATATCTCTGATGATGCGAAAATTCGAAATGCATTTGTTTTTGAAACATCAGTCGTGCATATCCGCTTTACACGAATTGAAAACTATAGATTTTCGTGCGGTTTGAAGAACAAAGCTGCTGTTGTGATGGACTGTTCTATAAGTGTCGATTTTTAGTTGAGATTAACAAGTCGCAAGTACGGATTTTGGATGTTAACGAGCATCGAATATCCCAAGCCTACCAAGAAGGGTTATACCGTGGTCGGTGATGGAACTGTGGTTAGGACTTAACCACAGTTCCCGCCAGTTTTACTGTCCGCTCATTCAGCTCTAGTTATTTGAATCCATGTTCCTTCGAGGCGGGGGGGGGTGAGTTTGGTATGATTTCTCTTTGAAAACGAACAATAAACTGTCTTGTTTCTTAAAATTTCATTTTCATTTTTTGAAAGTCTTATAATAGTAACTGTTACTGCTTGAAGCCCCAAGTAAGTCTGAAATTTTCGTATAGAAACCGGTATGAAATCAGCACTTTGATTTAAAAGAGCAATTAAAGAACAAGGTACGATCTCGTAAATTCAGAACCATGTCAGTTTTTCATGGATATTTACATATTTTATGACTTCTACAACCTTAACGATAACAGCATATGTACAACGGGATTCCATTTAATCATATTCCGATCTTTTATTTCCTTTCATATTTTTTCCACCTTTCATTAAGTCATAGATAAAATTTAACGTTTCTAAATCAATGAACAAGATTATCGTTATCATTGTATAAGAGAATCTAAATTATGCACACTGCATTTTCATTCAATAAAATTAGTTATTATTTTGCTTTTTATACATGTGAATATCGAAATATTTTTGTTATAAGAAGGCCTTATTCCATTTCTAGATCAATTATCGGTTAATAATCCAATTCTACATACTTCCGTCAAAGATTTGACTTAATGTTTGGCATGATCGATAATTGGATGGAACTGTTGACATTGTCGATTTGTTATCAGTCGACATATATATCAGCTCTTATCCCCTAATGCATTGGGTGTTGCCCAGGAAAAACTTTTCCAAAGCAACTAATGAATACCGTTCAATATCATTATCCTATACCTATCATTTGTTTTTTTTATTTAACTACTGCGATAGAACGAAGAATGCTCACGATCATTCAGAAGTAGGTGACACACTTCTGAAGTATCGATGTGACCTGCTGACCACTGAGATCACTCGTTGAAACATTTTGGATTTTTTTGAGAAAAACCAATGAATGATGGCCTTTCATGCTGATATTGTACCAATGATGAAATAAAAAAATGCATGATTTGAGTAGTACTTACTGTAGAAATTAAAACAGCATCTCTTTTGTCTTAAGTAGATCATTCTCGAATCGTCTGCGATCTTTCTTGGTTAAATTTATCTTTTTCATCTGGCAACATTTATGAGATCCAATGAGAAGGAGAATGGATACGTCTTTTTATTTCACATCTGGCAATATGAGAGGAGATCAGAATTTCCTTAGTATTTTTCAGCTTGTAAATGTGTGTTTTCTTATTTATGCTTAAATTCATTATAGAATACTGTTATGATTTAATTTTATTTCTTAATTTAATCCCCCTAAAAGAAAATAAAGATACATAGTAAAAAGTATTAATAAGACATCAGCAATTTTATTTTTGTGGCTAAAAATCATGAAATTTAAAATTGGCCTTAATTATGAAATTAACTTAATTATCAATTCTTAATCATGAAAATTAATGTCCTTAATTCTATCAAAATAAAAAAGTGATAATTAAAAAAATTTGAAACAAATATGGATATACGAAATATATTTTTTCTAGTTATATCCGTCAACAAAATGCATACTAGATGAATATCATTAATTCTTAAATTTTTAATGTATGGATGTATAGCTTTCTATACTTATTTACTTCAAATATTTATATTGGATTTGTTAAAAGGATGCATTTTGTGTTATATAACATTAAAAATAGAAAGCTCTTCATATCATGAGAGTCTGCCATAAAATGAAATTAATTAAAAATTAAATCATATGTAAAATATTTTTTAAAAAAATCATCAAATTGATTGTCGTCACAGATGTGTGAGTATATTCAAAGAAATTATTCAAAACTTCAGAGTTGGTTTTTAAACGTTTTATGTTTTTATTCAATATGTTTTTTAAACTTAATACATTTTAATTTTTGCTTCAAACATATTTTAGGAGCAATATTCTGGGTTAGTACATTTCTAATAATTAGTTTTTAAGATATCAGTTGAACACTCAGCCGTTTTGATGCAATGGGCAAAACAAAAACTTAAAAGTCATGATACGGACTCATACGGAAAGTCATAACAGAAATATTCTCTTCAAAATTATATTTTTTATGTAACAAATTGTAGTATTTATTCCATTTTTTTTACTATAAATGGATTTTTTTTAACCATAAATGAATTATTCAGCAATGAAGCATTTATTTTCAAAAACTACTTGCTTTAAAAAAATTAACAATAATAGAAGAGAGTAGAATTATAGAAAAGAAGTATTTGCAATGTTTATTTCACTTTTAAAACATTTATATTGAATTTGTTTTTATTCCGAGGAATAAACTATTATTTTCTCTCATCCCATGTTTGCTGTAATATCTATAAATTACTCTCATTTCAACAAGTTGTTGCTTCACGCTATACCAATGGTATTGTAGCGTTAGCCTTATAATTTAGATAACATCTACGATTCTGAATTCGACTTTTATATTATGGTCATAATACTCGGCTACTGGCCCTAACGTGTCAGGTTTATATCTCGACCTCCATTCGCTGCATTTGTGACCCTGACAACGCAACCTTCCGCAACAGTCGTGACGCCATCTACCCGAAGCAAAATCGTCAGACTCACTTGACGAAGCAGCAAACAAAAATCGTCAGGCTCACTTGACGATCAAGCAGCAATTTACCATAACGCTTGGCGCAATGCAAAATCGTTCGCTTCTTCGCCGACTCACTGGTGAGGGAATACTGTAGTGTTAGCCTTATAAGCCAAATAACATCTACGATACCGAAGTATGTATTATGGTCATATTACTCGGCTACTGGCCCTAGCTTCGTAGGTCCGTATCATGACCTTCAATCGCTACAATATTTCTCTCATTTCAACAAATTGTTGCTTCTCGCTATACCGATGGTATCAATGCAAGTTATTAGAGAATTCTGCATTGATACAGCATGCATATTATTTGTGTGTGACAATGAGATAAATGTCGAAAGCACGAACCAAATAAATTTTAAGACTGATTTCATATCATGCTCTAGATAATTTTTGCATCATGTCTCAACACGACTAGCGTGCTTTTTTATTCTTGTCACATGATTACAAAATCACCTACATTGATCTTATTGTTAATAACTGAAAAAAAACCTATGAGAATGTCCCCCCTACTCCAAATCATTATCGTATCTCCTCCTACCCGCATAAGATTATTGACCAGGACACAGCAGAAAACATCAGGCGGGCTCAGATCTTTATTTTCAGTAACATCCACTTAAGACATATGTGCTTCAAATTAGAAAAGAAACTCGCAGACCATTTTCAAACGGTTTTTATGAAAGTGCCTATTAACGAATAATCTGTGGCGCTAGCTTCCTAAGCCAGATAACATGTACGATACCGAAGTCGACTTTTGGCATAGTGGTTATGTTACTCGGCTACAGGCCCAAGCGTCGCAGGTTCGAACCGCGACCTTCAAACGGTACATTGGTGACCTGACCTTGACAACGCAACTTTCCGCAACAGGCGTTGCACCATCTACCCGCAACAAAAACGAAGTCGTCAAATTCACTTGACGCAAGAAAAGTAAAGTCGTCAGACATACTTGACGCAAGCAAAAGCAAAGTAGTCAGACACACTTGACGTAAGCAAGTAAAGCAAAAAGTCGTCAGATTCACTTGATACAAGTAAGCAATAACTCGCCATAACGTTTGGCGCTATAAAAATCGTTCGTCCCTCAGCCGACTCACTGGTGGGGGAGTACTGTGACCCTAGCTTCATAAGCCAGATAACATCTACGATATCAAAGTCGACTTTTGGTATAGTGGCTATGTTACTCGGCTACATGCCCTAGCGTCGCAGGTTCGTATCGCGACCTTAAATCGGTGCAAATCTTTAGTTGGCATGCAGTTAATAAAATACCAAAAAACCGAATATGTATTTAGAAACCTTTGTCTATCGACCAACCGGATGCAATTTTTTTTCACAGAACTGCAATTTTAATCTCAAAATTATATACCAAATTTCATTCATTTAAGTCGTTACATGTTTGATTTATTGTTTTTAGTTGCACGTGAAAGTAACCTAAACCAAACGGTTTACTCTATGACGGATTTAATTCAAAAATTGATGAAGATTTACAAGTTGGATGCTAAAATTACGAATTATATTTCATTTATCTAATTTATCCATTTTTGTGTAATACATTTCGTTTTTAGGCAATCAGAAGTGCAGACAGTGGTCAATTTCTTGATGTATTTGTTTCTAAATTTATTAACATTGTATGCCGGTGTCCTGGTACAGAGGTAACGCGTCTTCCTCGTGATCTGGGCGTTCTGGCCCCGAGTTCCGGACATGGCGTGGTTGTTCTTATGTGTTCTATCTGTGAGGTGAGTGAATGTGCCTCTTTGTAAAAAGAGGCTGTGCAAACGAAATGTGAAAAGCGTGTCGTCTTCATATGAGCTAGAAATCAGACTTCTGCCCTCGGGTGCTCAGGGATTCATACCCTCAGAAGCTACTGCACCCCTTCTTCCGATGTAAAGCGGAAGAGTCATCATCATCATCATCTATATAGCTCTTTACGTTTTCTATGTATCGTGTTCGTTTGCCATCGGACAGTGGTCAGATATTTCTGCTTAGTGGATTGTGTTTAAAATTTCATATAAGATTGAAAATTTAGTATAAAAACATACACCTAATTCTAAACATTTTTGAATAATTTCGTTCACAGACAAACTGAGACAAACATGTATTTTTTGGATTCAGAAAGATCTAAAAAGCGGAAATAGTTTAGTCTCGAGTTTTATTTATTTATTTATTTATGATATTTTTTCTTGATATCCTCCGGTAGTTTAAAAGTAAAATTGATTATTTTCTTCTAAAAAGTATGATTTTTTTGCCATCATTAGTTGATTTGATCTGTAATACATTATTTGCGTACTAATTTTTTTAAACAAATAATGATTCGTTTTGCATGAGTTTTCCCTTCTGTTTATAAATTTTAATTTCATTTATTTTTTAATGTTACATCTTATATCAATATATAACACTTGAAATGCATTCTCATCTCTTCGGATTACATGTATTTCTTTTTTGAGTGAATGATTGGTTATTCAGTTTGTAACAGTTAATAAAACATCCATGTAAAAAAAGCTTCAAATTATGAAAAATGGGATGGAACAAAAAAAATTTTTGTTCTTACATATTAACTGTCTGTTCGTGGCGAACTTAGTTGAATTTTATTTACCAAACAGCGTGTTAAACTGCAATGTCTGGTGATATATATATATATATATATATATATATATATATATATATATATATACTAGCTGCCCCGACAGACTTCGTACTGTCTCAAGTTATTGGGCTTTTGTAGCCTAATAACGTACGTACGTGTTTCATAGCTTAGAAAATAAAAAGAATCGTTTAATACATCAATCCTTTCAAGAATAAAATAAACACATTAAGAGCTCTTAATGCCGCATTAATGTATGAAAAAGAATTTTTATCCCTAAGAACAACAACAATAAAACAATTTTTTTATCAAAACACAATCAATATAAACATGGAAAAATGAAACAACATGAAATAAAAATGAACAAAATGATATTCACACACGTTTGAAAAAGTTGAGTTATGCCTTAATACTAAACAACGATTACTTACAAAAATAAGTTATCTATTTCGTACATCGAAAAACTTAAATAATAATGTAATTATATTTTCATTGTAAGACTTTATAGTACACGATATTTTTTGTTTGATTATTTGGCGCGTAAACAAATAAATTTGACGGTTTTCCAACGCGGGAGCAGGCTACATACAACTGTTTAGAAGAGAAACATGAGTTTTCAAGATTAATGCCGCAAAAATTCAACGATTGACCCTGGGATTTATTTATGGTCATAACGAAAGCAAGCCGCACTGGTAATTGCAGTCGTTTAAATTCAAATGGTACATCAGTTGGTACAATTGGGATGCGAGGTATCAACACATCTTCTCCCTTAAATTTTCCCTTTAGAATGGTTGCTTCGATCACATTGTTCAGTAATGTTTTTACTGCTAGCCGTGTGCCATTACAAAGACGTGGTGGGTTGATATTTCGCAACATAATGACCACCGATCCTTCTTTTAATTGAAGATTATGAGGCGGCAATCCTGGAAAATCCAATGAATTTAAAAATTCTGGTGGATAATTAACAACATCATCTTGGTTAGTTGCGCAATCAATTGATTTATATGTTCTTAATTCACCCACAATTTTATTTTGAATTTTGAAATTTATTTCATTTACATCTGTATTTTTGGCAGCTAAGATTGCACGTTCACTCAACCAAAAAAGATCTCTGTAATTTTGAGTGACGTTTGGGAAAATCTTTTGAATGAGCTCGGTTTTTGATTCAGTAAACTGACAAAAATTGGCAGGCAATGTAATGCAGCCAGTTAAAAAGTCTACAGGAATTTTGCCATCCCCAATGTCAATGAGCTGTTAATCACGTGCTGAAAATGGTATTTTTCTAGGTTTTATTATCTGTAATCATTATAAAAAAAATCAGAGCTTTCATAAATGCAATGGCAACACGTTATTAAAAGTTGATTTTTTTTTAAAAAAAATTATTTTTCGCTTACAGATTTATATTGACGTCAAAACCCTCCTCCCCAAAACAAATCATGTTCTGACGTGATAAAAATTAAAATAAGTCTTGTTACCTTAAAAGTTGGCATGAAATTGTCACGAAATATATTTGTTGCCCCAAAGGAAGTCATTTGGAAACAGTTATTATATTTTTGTATGTTTGTAAGGAAGTGTATGGAATTCGTACCAATTCCTGAAACCAATGAGTACAATGGCTCTGGTGGCCGAACCAATGGCACTAATTTCCCTTTGCCATTTGCGCAACACAATCCATTTGCTTCATTCTTGTATTTCAATGCCTTACAATGTGAGCAAACTAAGTTCATAGATCCAATAGCAACGCATTGGTAAGAACTGTAGTCAATTGAAACATCGTAGCTGAATGCCGCACGTGAAATATTGAAAGTAGCTTGAACACGACGCATTGCACGTGATTCTAATATTCTAATCCTTTCAATTTCATTTCGTTCTTCAAGTTGTTGTGCAGTCCAAGTAGATTGAAAATTAGCTTGGTTTGTAGCATTTCTAGTTCTACGGCCCAAATTGCTACGCCCGCGTCTTATAGGTGGCATGGGTCTAAATGTAAACACACTAAACAAATAAAGTTACACTAACAACAGTTACACAACGCTAACAACAGTTGGTTTGCAAGACATGTGAAAATTTAAAAACAGCTTGGAAAATGCTGCGCTCAGAGGAAATAATTGTGACATACACATCCTTCGTTTCTTTTTTTCCCTTCCTTTTTCTCTGCAAGTCCTTTTTTTTTCTATATATTTTTTTTCTTTATAACTTTTCTTCCTACAAGCCCTTTTTTCCTTTTATTTTTTTTTCTTCGCTGCCTAGACTTTATTTTGAGCAGGAATAGATAAAATATCCATACAGACTAAACACCAAAAAAATTAATAAAAAAGAATCGTTTAATATATAAATCCTTTTAAGAATAACATTAAAACATTAAGGGCTCTTAATGTCGCATTTATAAAAAAAAAGAATTTTTATCCTTAAGAACAACAAAAAAACTTTATATCAGAACACAATCAATAGCAATATTAAAAAATGAAACATCATCGAATAAAAACGAAGAAAATGATATTCACGTCCGTTGAGAAGAATGTTTTTAATCAGTATAATCATCTGCATAAAAGCAAGTATTTTCTTTCTTTTTTAAACTTCCCGTTATCTATGAATGAAAACCAACTGACTTCGCGTATTTCTTTCTAAACAAATCATAATTTATTACTTCCTGCTATCTCACTCGGTGTGGGGGAAGGAAATGAAGATTTTTGGCGGGAAAGTAAGAAAAGTGTCGTTTTAACTAATTTCCACGCAGTTTTTTAATTTTTTCTCTCCGTAAGAACCATCCTCGTGTTTTAACGAAAATATTTTTAAAAAAATTAGCCGAATCGGTCGAGCCGTTCTCCAGTTTTGCGCTTAGCAACGCATTTCGAGCTGCATTTTTATTATAATAGATTTGGGGGGGAGAATAATTAATAGCTAACAATGCGGTAAATATTTAAATGCCAAAATTTTAAATATATCAAACCAAATAAGAAGCTATTAATACTGAAATAAAATGCCTGTTTTGAAAAGTATGTTAAGATACATGATATTTATTTTTATTAGAGACAGGTTAAAGTTGTATTTCTTACCCATTGGTATACAAGGCTTTGAACAATTTTTGTAGAATGATTTTCTCATAATACAACACGATTAAAAAATAATTATATTTTTTATTATAAAATTTCTCCTATTACCATTGCTTTCGAGTTATAAAACTCAGTAAATAATAGAATTTGTCTCATTTCATTTCAAAAACATGTAATAACACTAAATCATTTAATTTTTTGAAGTCCTTTAGGAAACATAGGCTATAAAAGCTGTAATTAAAAGTAAGAAATGGAAAGCTAAAAAATTATTGTAATCAATTCTATACAACTTTTCATCGCATGTCTTTGACAGTAGAATAATTTTTTGTCCAACACATTTTTTAATTATTATTTTATATGGTAGGGTAAAAGCCTACCAGCGAAATCCATACAATCCTGATTTTTAGGATTTCACATATTAATCTATATAGTCAGTTTATTTTTAATATCTTCAATTATTTACAAAAATAAATAAAGCCGGACACTTAATTTGGTATCTATTAAAATCTGAATGAAACGATTTATCGCGTAAAATGCTTTTCAAGATTATTCTGAAATTGATTTTCTAACTGTTTATGAGTATAACACACATAATACATATTAGTAGATTTATGTGTTAATTAATATGTTTTACTAACTTGCATAAACTAATTTAACTGTAAACAGCTAATGTGTAAGTTTATCTAGATAAAAATACGAGTATTTTATAATTGCACAAAATAGTTTCTTTAAGATGATTTGTAATTATTATAAACATTTTATGGTTTTTGAATGACATAAAAATAATGAAATATTTATTTTTTTAAATTCTTTTTAATTTAGTTGATTTCCAATACATTTCGCTAATTTTTAAGCACGAAATGAATGCTTCGCTTCAAATTTTAAAAAAGTATTATAAAAACAATAAAAAATATTTCCTTTAAATCTTTATTTATATATTTGTTGTTTTCTGATTTCAAAATTTTACTAATTATGTTATTATAATATTAGAAATTGAAAGGACAGCTTTCCCTTTCAGTATGAATTGAAGGCTTATAACAATAAAACAATTTATATAATTTTGAATCCTTTTCTTTAAAAAAATTTTTGCAGCCAGAAGTTTGAATTTTCTTTAAATGAACAAATTCCAATTTAATTAGAGTAAATAAAGAATATGGTGAAACTGAATTGTGTAGCCTGGATAATAAGAAACACATACTAAAGATATTGTAAAGTTTATTTTTTAAAAATTTAATGCTAAAATATATAATGAATAAGCTTGAATTGTAGCACTAGTCCCATTTGTCAATGTCGTCCCACTGAACTGTTTCGGAGATAGGTCCAACCTCGTTGTCTTCAATCAGCAGCAATTTCATTTTCAACAGATTTAGAACATTTGGTCTGGATATAGGAGCTTCAGTATTTGCGACTGAAACTCTCTCGGGTGCAGTTAACCTCTGAATGACCTCAAGACCTGTGCTCGAACTGAATATTACTGATGATTTTTCTATCCCCTGGGACGTATTCCGATTTTCCAGTCCTTGATGATAAATATCGGCAAAGTGTGATAAAGTCCGACCTTGATAATATATTCTATCATAGCAAGGCCTAGATTTGTTGGGCTTCTGTGCAGATTTGCATAATTTGGGGATGTCACAACACCATTGAAGAGGAGATGTATAAATTTTACCATTTGAAATTATTTTGCCATTATTATCGAGGGAACCAAATATTATCTTTTCTGGCGTATGTACGCTCAATACGCTTTCACCTGGCACCAACAAATTGTGATGAATGAGTTCGATTAATGGAACTTTTGATTTTCTTTTTATTGCTTTTGGGTTTTTTAAATCCCTTCTTATTTCACCATTCGATAGCTCCGATGCATCTATTGCACATTTATGTGAGTTGTTTCTATTTAAGCTATGTAGATCTTGTGGAATTTTTAGAGGGGTGGTATGATTTAAATTCCTATTACAATTATTCATTATATCAGGCAGGGGAACATGGCAGGTATTGTCTTTAATATTTGAATTATTTTGAGGAAGACTGCTATGATAAAAATTATTTGAAGGTATATGTGTTGCAGTAGTTATAGTTTTTTGTGGATTATTTCCTTTTAATATCTTCAGATTCTGTGGAATTTGTATTGGTGTTTTATAGTTTGGTTCAATATAACATCCATTCATTTTATTAGGTACGTCATCAATGTATTTATTTCTTCTATTGCCTTTAAAAGACGACAAAACATTATTTGAAGAAAAGCCATTTGAGGCGTCCTTTATAGATTGGTATTCTATCTCAGCCCATTTTTCAAAATTACAGAATTTATTTGGTTTATTATATGTACAATTTCCACTCATATTATTATTTGGTGCGAAATATGTTTCTTTACTAACAGAATCATTTTTTTCTTCGGTAGAGGTTCTGCAATATATAGTAGGTTCAAAATTCATATAATTTTGTTGTGCGTTTTTTCTTTCATTACAACTAACAGCAACATTTGGAATTTCTGTGTTTGTTGAAAAAACGCCTTGTGTCTCTTTGGGAAAATCCCTACTCCCATTGTTAATGCTTTTCAACAAACTTTGCATAGAATTTTTTTCATTCGATTTATAAATTTTTATTATTTTTGACTTTTGGTTTAGACCACCCATGTCATAAGTCGAAGGACAGTTTAAGTCTGTTTTCTCTTTATGAGGTAAAAAACTATTTTCAGGAAGAAGAAATTCATCTTCGACGACATTTCTCTTTCCGACATTCAAAGGATTTGAGAGCATTGTTGTGCATTTTCTTTGTTCTTTGTTTTCGATTTTTGCTATGGAAGTTCCAATCAATGAGACAGAGTCATATTCTTTATCAATGTTATAATTTGAAATAACAGAATTTTGAGTCATTTTGTCATCATAGTTCTGCGTTGACGTATTTTCTATTTCTACTGGAATCATTTCTAAGTCTTTATTTAGGCCAACTAAACTCTGGGTTTCATCAAGAGAATCTTGAATTTCATCCACTCCTATATTCGTTTCTTCATTAAACTCACCGCCCAAATTATTATTGTTAAGAGCATTAATTTCTGTTGTGGTCGTTTTTTGATTCGCAACATTATCTTGGAGTAATGATACAGATTCAGTGGGTGTATCTACTTTTTGATTAAAATTCAGTGTTAAAAGGGAATGTTTTTGTATTGAATCATTAATATCTTCGCTCGTCCTTAAAAAATTTTCTCCATTCTTTTTTTCAAAAGTTAAACTTGAATTTCCAGTAATGTTCCTAAAATATTGAGTTTCGGTTGAAAGGTTTACTGAATCATTTGAAGTAATTGAATTTGTAAGACTTTCAGCTATGTCTTTAATATTCCTTGAAGAATCAAGAAAATCTGGGCCATTATTTCTCTTTTTCATAGCATCAAGAGAAACCAAAACACTCTTGCCATCGGATCCAACAGTTTTTCCCAGGTACTTTAAAGAACAAGATTTATTAGAATTCCCCTTTCCTACTTTCCTGGAATTATTTGCTTCATTCATTAAACTTGAATAAAGAAACTGTACTTGTTTTAATTTGGAAGAAAGGATGGCTCTATTAGAAAAGTTATTACAATTTCCGGAATTCATTTGAAATTCATTGCAGAAATTTTCTGCTTTCTCTAAAATGGGACTCAATTCCTTAAGTAACGTTAGAGCTTTTTGCTTTCTTGATTCCGAATATCGTTTGTGTTTTATTATTTTTGTAATATGATGAAGCTTGCTTTCAATTTTTTCTATCAGATGTTTCTCTTTTTCAGAAATATCGAAATTCTCTGATAATATTTTTTTCTTATGACGATAAATAACTTTAGGACATTTTCCGCGGAACTTTTCTTTGGTTGATGAGTTAGATATAAAATCTAACTGTCTATATCTTCCACCTCTCTTTTTTGAATATTTTTGTCGTTTATTCTGAATTTTATGATCAACGAATTCATCCAACATTTCGATATCACTGTCTGAATATTGATGGCATTCTTTCTTTATTTCTAACTTTTCATCTTTTTTTAATGTTTCAAGGAAGCTTGTAGAGCGAATATTTGAACGATTATTGTTTCCAAAAACTGAAATGTGGCAAGCCCGTCTCTTCCGTTTACGACCGGGTCGTTTGTTGGTCGTAACTACTACTTCACTAGATTTCAAATATGAGTTCTCTTTTTGGCTACAGTTTACTGTTGCCGTTACTTCAGTTGAGAACTGATCTTTACTCTGAAATAAATTGGGATTTGGCTCAGTACTAGGCATATTCATATGTGTTTCACATGTCTCAGAAATCTCATCAGTTTCAAAGATTTGTCTTGTCCCTTTTGCAGAAAGTTCTGTGGATTCGTCCCCATTTACTTTACTTTCAGATATATACCTATCATCCATTGCAACTAGTTCAGAATTTTCTGCAATTATATTTTTTTCTTCACTTGATGGCTGGTTATTAGAAATATATGGAGCCTGGTTTTCTGCAGATGAATCATTTTCTGGTTTACTATTAAAATCTGATATTTTCCCTTTCTGTAACTCTGTTAAATTATTTTCTGCTCTGCTTTGCATCTCAGCAACATTTTCGGTGTATAATTTATTTTGTGATTCTAGCTGCTCATGGTTTTCGGACTGTGTATTATTCGTGCAGATTTTTAATTCTGGAAGATACATAGGTTGTTCAGTTTCTTTTTCAGAGCTCATTTTTCCTCCATTTTGAAAATTCTGTGGCATCTGTTTGCTAGTTTTGAAGGATCTTTCTATTGTATCGGGGTTTTCTCGGTTTTGGTCACAATTTAAAATTATTTCTTCTTCATCAGCATTTTTCCAAGGAACTTGAAATCGATTCGAAAAACGGGTTGATTTGAATTTAAAAATTCTCTTAGCCATTTTTGCATCTTGTATGATGTCAGTCTTCTCACTATTAATGATTGAATCAGAATTAATATTACATTTTTTAGAATCTTCAATTGTGCACAGTGTTGAAACTTCGTCTTTTTTAATATTATTTTCACTAAAAATATCTGTTAAGCTAATCTTCTTAAATGATCCTTGAACTACTTTAATATTTTTTACATAATCAAATGCTTTGGAACAATGTCCTGATTTTGAATTACAATTTCTAATATCATTGTTTTGGGTTTCTTCTTTTTCGTACTTTTCTTTAGGAGCTAGCAAAGATGGGGAATTAGAATCATGATCGTCGAGAATTTTGTTAGTTTCATCACTTTCATCCATGAGGAGCAGTTGTTCTTGATAATCGAAATTATGTTGCGCGTTCTGCTCTTTTGTTACATTTATTTTAGCAGAAAGAGACGGCGCATGCTTGAATTCATTTTGATAATTCTCAATATCTGTTACATCAGAACTTCCAAGAGTTTTTTCATTAGAATCGTTTGCTTTCAAAATTGAATCTGATGCAGATGAAATCTGGGAGCTATATGCATTCTCATCTTGTTTCATCTTCATAGAAAATGAATTATTTTCATCAGTTAACATTTCATTATCTGACTCCTTAAGAAAAATCATATTATTGTGCTCAAAATTGTTGAAGATATGTGTTTTTTCAGACATTTCATTTTTTGATACTCTGGAACTAAAATATTCTATATTTTCTCCGAAATGAATATCTATATTTTTTTCCTTATTCTCTGTGGTTGAAAGAGGGGTAGAAAATAATTCTTGTGAATTTGGTTGTAAAATACCCGTTGAATTTTGTGTCCGAATTTTATTTGAAGTGTTATTGAATTCAGGATCTAATACGTCTTGAGAAGGGGAACTTAAAAATAATGGTTGAGATCCGTCAAAGGTGTCATCTATAAAAGGTGTATTCTGAAATAAAGGTTGTTGTGAATATTCACGTGCAATTTTTTCACTTTCAAGATCAATGTCCAAAGATGTAGAACCATGAACTGTTTGATCTAAATCATTTATTTGGCTTTCATTTCTAAATGCTTCATTTTCCGAAATATCATACTTTATGCCCAAACCATTCATATCTTTTTCTCCACCGCTTTTCTCACATGACTGGAAATTTTCATAGCTTGGATTTATGTCACTAATTAAACGTTCAATTAGATTTCTATCAATCAAATCCGATGAATCTATTGAAAAGCCGTTCTTAATACATGAATTTAGTTTCCTTATTTGTTTATTTAAATCAAAATGGGAGTAAGTGTATGGATTTTCTTCTTCTAGATCAGATGGTTTAAAATCTAGTGGCTTATTTTGATTTATGTCATTCTTCATTTCTTTTGTTTCATTAAACTTGGGAATAGAATGTAATAAAGGAATTTCTGGGCTATTAACATTCGTGGTGCAGTCTTTGGCGCAAATATTGAATAAAGGTGTATTTTCATTTCCACTATCGGATGTTTCAGAGCCTGAAATTATTTCATTAGACAATTGTTCTGTCTCATTTACGTCCATCTTTTTTTCATTACTTCCTAAAAGAAAAGTTTTAATGTGTCTTAAGTTAAATAAATTATAGAAAATCAAAAACAAATTTTCGTAAAAGTAAAATTACACCATACAAAGTTTTGAAGTAGAAGAAAAAAATTATATTTCTTCCTCAAAATCTTCAGTATTTGCCACTGAAGAACTTTAAATTCATTGAATTATTAAGCATTACAATGTATTAATTTTAAAAAAAAATAGGAAGGAGAAATCAAATGCAAAATCCCCGAATCTATTGTTAATTATTTATTCTCATTAAAATAGTTGCATAATTATAATGATGATCTTGAACATGCTTCATCACATTTCATGAATATTTTCAGTGTGAACATTTTCAGTTCCTTCTGGGATTTTTATTCCTTCATACAAATGATAATGATAATAATAATTTGGTAAGATCCTTACAAGGCATATTTTCACACTAATTTTGCTCATCTGAAGCTTAACAGATAGAATTTTAATACGATTAAGAAACAATCAAAATATGAAAATAATATTTTGTGATACATAAAGAAAAATAATTATAATTTTTGATTTGGTTGAAAATATTTTTTAAAACAATGAAGTGTTTCTAATCTCACCATATATAAAATTATCTACGCATTTTAATCGAAGAACGATCACTAACAAAGAACCTCTAATTAACCATGTCGTGTTGTAACTAAACACGTAATCTGTAAATATGAGGGGTCGAAGCTGGCGTCCTATCACAGAGGTAGCGCGTTTTCATCGTGATCTGGGCCTCCGGGGTTCGAATCCCGGTTAGGGCAGGGTTGTTCTTCTGCGTATTATCTGCGAGGGGTGTGAACCTGCTCCCCTGTAAAAAGGGGCTGTTCAAGCGAATGTGTATGTGTCATCCTCATATGAGCTAGAAGTCAGATTTCTGCCCTCGGGTTCACAGAGGTCCATACTCTCAGAAGCTACTGCATCCCCTCTTTCCGTTGTTAAGCGAACAAGAGATCATCATCATCAAAAGTTGATAATAAAGTTTTGACTTAATTTTTAAAAGCAGGGAACTCCAAATTTTTTTATCATGTCAGAACTTGATGTTGTTTTTGGGATGAGGTTTTTGGCGTCAACAAAAATGCACGGACAATGGATTGAAATTTTATTATCTGCTCTAGCATCAGGTTTTAATAACGTGTTGCCATTGCATTTACAAAAGCTCTGATTAAAAAATACTACAGCAAATAAAATCTACAGTAATTACAGTAAATTACAGATTTTATTTGCTGTAATTTACTACAGCAATTTTGAGCACGTGATTATATAAAATGAAATAAATGGGAAATACGATATTTTTTTAAACAATAAATGCAAGACAAAGTTTTTATGACCATTCGCAATACTAAAGTGACTAATTCAATGAAACTATTAAAATGAATAAAAATATAATTTAACTAGCACGATCAAGTGGTGCTTGGTCGATCAAGAAATTACGTTCTGACATGATACATTGAAATGTGCAAAGCAGATTTCATTTTAATCTTTTATTTTAAATAGAATATTAATAAGTTAAAATATATTTTGTCTAAATATCTTTAAACGTTCATTAAAATATTTATTATATTTATAATATTTGTAAACAATATTCGAAAAATATTGAAAGGAAGAAAAGGTAACGTTCAATCTCCTATTAAATTAGTCCAATATTTGCACTGGTAGATTTCACACGCTGTTGCCAACATCCACGCATCTCTCCCCCCCCCCCTACTTTTTGGACTCCCCCCCATTTTCTTTTATTATCCCCCTATAGAATGAAAAAGTAAACAAAAACCCATCGGACTCACCGAAAAGAAAGTAACCCAAGTAGGCTTTAAAAAAAATGCAGCAAAAAGTACATTTCTTATGTAAAAATTCACGAGGCAAAGCACTAATTACTTTCTTGAAAAGTTATACATTTTTTCTCTACTTTTGAGAGTGTTTTTCAAAAATTATTTTAAAAAATAATTGCTGGATCTAGTGGATAAGTAGTCAATAATTCCCTTTTCTACTTGAAGAGTATTTCTTGCCCGATTCTTCAATACTGTAAAAGGGGGGGGGGACTCTGTACATAGTCACTTTCTTTGTTATGGGAAGAGGATATATACAAAGCTGTTGACCGCCATTTGATTACATTCAATGTATTTGTAATTCCAAAGATTTATTGTTACTTTCAGTTAAAAAACTTGTGTAACAATTCCTATATCGTCCTGTCTATTTCTTATTTAATGATATAAGAAATAGACAGATCGTTACATTGTTTAAGAGGTATGGCTTTCGCTAATATTTTAATCGCTACAAGGAAAAGAGGTGTGAATAAAAAGTAAGAATGAAAGTAACTCTTCGCGCGATATATATTTGCTATATAACTTCATTTTCAAGAAATGATAGTTAGGGGGATTCTAGTTTTGTATGGTTTTCTAATTTAAATATGTAATGACATTTTCCCAAATATTTCTTTAATTCTTCAAATATATTTTTTAAAAAGTAATAAATGACAGAATGAAATCAATAAATTCATATTTGAAATGAATAAATCAGATATGAATTTATTTGTATCTGATTGGATGCTATGAAACATGATTTGTGAATTTTGAAATTTTTTCAGTTGTTTAATTTCCATTTCAACAACAGTTAATTGCTTTTAGAGTATACAAATCTCAATGAAAATAAAATATTAAAAATTTGTTCTTTCAAATTTTTTTTGATTTGATCGTTTTCTTCTCTTTTTACTTTTATGCAAAGTATATAAAGAAGAGAATAATATAATCACCAAAAAAATTTGAAGCGTTTTTACTATTGTACATTTTTATATTTCTCCGAGGGTTTTTTCCCCTTCTCCGGTATTAATGATCAATTTGTAGATATTTGGTTAATTTTTCATGTAAAAGCTTTAATACAAGTTAGGCTTTTTAAAACTGTTTGAAAAGTGTTTTTCTTGAAAATCAGATTTAATTTCGTAATCATGAATAATGAAAAAAAAATGTCTTAAATGCAAATATTTTTAAATTCTGATTCCTGTGATACAGTTGGAATTATACAGTAACTAATAAAACAACTGGTCTCGAAAGATGGCTAGCGATTACAAATAAACTTTACATCTTGAAAAATGATAGGGTAAGCAAAACTTTTTGTTTAAAACTGAATTCTCTTCTCATAACAAAAAAAGGAGGATTTCTATTTATATTTATTTATTGTTCATTTAAGCCAAAATATCTTAACTTTCGGGTAGAAATGGACACATTAAAGTTACTTTTTTATTTAATCGATTAAGAATTAAACGGAATTTCGAATTTTTTTGTAATAATTTCCGAAAACACTGCACGCAGAAATAGTACAACCTCCTCCACTCTTAGAATCCCTAAAAAATTGTTTTTTCTATAATGACAATTTTATAACCATTAATTAAACATAATCAAAATCTAAACTTTAAAATAATAATTTCTTGTTATGCATTGAAATTGGTTGTAATACTTATTGTAGACTTTTTCCACGGACACAATATGCTTCTTAATTTTGTTATGTTATAATTATGATGTTGAACTGCATTCCGAATATGAAACAAACTCCTAAAAGAAATGTCCGGTATCTTATGTTAATAAATCGTTAGTAAAGAGTTAAAATTTATCCTTCGATTGATAAACACAAAATTTCAATGAAAGCTCAGAATGAATAAGCATTATAACTATATTTCCGTAAAACGAAATAAGAAAGTAAGGCATAGATTATTCTAAATTTATTTTTAAGTAATAATAATGAAAATTTAAATGAAAAGGAAATTAAAAATTAAAGCGTAAGAAAACTTGAAATTAATATCTATGCATATTTTTCAATTCTGACTGTTGGAAAAAAATATCGTAATATTCAGCATAGCTGTAAGTTAATGTACACAAGACTAAAACTCTTTGTTGACAGTTTTCGAAAATTTACTGCATTTCACTGCTCTTCCAACTAATTAAAAATTTTCCTTTAATTACCAATATTATTATTGCTAATAAGGTGGAGGAACATGTGAATCATCGAAATCCACTAACATGCAATAAATTTATAAAAATATACTAATAAAGAAATCACCCTAATTGAGACTGAAAAGCGAGTGAAATTTTGATATCTATTTATTCTTTGGCATATACAATGTAGTTTTCATATGTGTATTATTCAAATTAAAGTAAAATAAATGAAGTAAATGACTTATTTATTTTTTAAAATTTCAATAAGTATAACTAAATTTTTTAAAATTGTATTCCTAATTCCTTTTACTAATAAGAAAGTTTTATTCATTTATTTATTTAAAGGAAACATACCTTCTTGGGATTCAGAAGAATTTGTCATTGGGAGATCATTTAATTATTCAATTATATATTTGCAAATTTATAAGCAATGCTGCTTTTTTTTAAAAAAGGAAAGCTACAAAACACTTTCAATGTTCGCTACGAACTGAATACTAAATAATTTTATTCATTTTCTACACTATATTTTTAGAATTCGTATCGTCTGCTAACCGAAAGACAATGCAAAAACTGTAAAACTCTCTGTAGGATGATGATTGAATAAAGCTTTAAATAATAGTAATAAATTATTGAGGTCACTTTAAATACCTTCTAACTTTGATATTTCTGTATTTGTCATAAATTTTGGGGGTATGTTTTAAATTTCAGTATATACATATATAAAAAATCTCATTCTTTTCCAAAGAATGACGGATCAACATAATTAACCAAGATGACAATTTAATATAATTAACTTCTTGAAATTTCTTGAAATATATAAGGTATTGGGAATGCAATTAACTTAACGATAATTTTGAGTATTGATATGACGATTAGATTCAGCGCCTTGAAGTGGCATTTTTTGAAATTATTATTTTATTTTTATTTTTACTACAGTTAAACTTAATGGTTGCTGTGCGACACATATTGCACCAAATTTAAAATAGCTCTACATTCTTAAAATTATCAGTATGTACTGATATTTAATATTTTTAGCAAATATAATAAATTTTTAGTGGAAATTATTTTTACAGAGGATATAACTGTAATTGGTTAAGTAATTTTCTTTTTACTGATATTATGACTAAGCCATAAAGTTTCGGTATAGTTGTCAGCTGTGATACTGCAAACTGTGTGATGTAAAAATGTTGTGATGCGCTCTTTAAATTAATTTTTATTATTTGCTATGTGTTCAAATTTGTTGTTACTTTGAAAATGCATGTTGTAAATAGGAATGGGTGGCTGGAATTTTTTAGAAAACTTTTCTCTTAAATATGACTTCGGAATCAAGATCTTCTGTAGCAGCATGGAAGCGTTGTAATCTTTGTGCGGAAACAACCTTTAAAACTGCACAAGAATTCAGATTGCATTTACGACAAAATCATTGTAAAAAAGAAGGGGGATCATATGTCTGCTGTTATGGTAAAAATAATATATGTGGATCATTACCATTGGAAGGCGTAAATGACCAAGATTATGAATTCCACGTCGTTAAACACCATGTCCTGACATTTACTGGTTTGTTTACATTTCAAATTTTAAACTTAAAGGAAAATAATATCTGTGAAACCAGTGATATTGTATTAAATAATTGTAAAAAATAAGCTCTGCTATATTTCGCTACAATATATCTTGAAATTGTGTTACTGTATTCACACCCAGTTTGGAATGTCAAACATTTCTGTCTTATAATGGTTAAATAAGAAAATTCAGCTACTTTTCACAATCTACATAGGAAAAATATATTTTTATTTTTAAAATTGATCTCTAATAAATATTTACTCTATTAATATAATAGAACATAGTAAAATTCACGTACAAATATAAATAAATGAAAGTCATAATGTAATTATTTTTATAGATTCACTAAAATCCCTCTAGAATCCAAATGTACTTTAACCACATGACAGCAATTAACACTACCGCCACAAAATTATAATATTTGTTATAAACTGCAATTAATCAACAAAGATGTATTAATCATAGCAAAAGTCTGATTGCTTATCTTGTGACATATAGTTCAGTCAAAATTTCACTATTAGCAAACAGTTAAGCCAAAAGTTGACTAATCTTATGTGGTTGATACAGGAGTGGTTAAAAAGCCTTTTATTCTTTATTGATCCTTTTTCTTTGAAGAAAATATGGAATCATGTTTTGCTAGGATACCACATCAAAGCATCTTACATTAAATTAAAATATGTTGTGTTAAAAGTTTAAATTCTTATTTTATTGAATATTGGACTGTTATTTGAAACTAGTTTTACATTATAGTTTTGTATCAGAATAATATAATAATATATATTATCAGTAATTATAAGGATTGTCACTTTTTTGATTTTGAACTCCTTAATTGCATAATTTTGTTTCCTATTTTCAAGTACAAATTTTTCATTTTATAAAAATTTCCTATTTTAACAAAAAATAAATTTGTTTAAAGTGAATAAATAAGCAATGCATTAAGACTTATATTTTGCCTACTGAGTAATTTTCAAAGAGCATCTAAAATATATTTTCCATATTGAATCTGTCCTTATGTGCAGGTATATTGAAAATATTAAATTTTGTCAATTTTTAAATGTAGTATGCAACAAAACCACTGAAGAAATAATATTTAATACTTGTTTCCATAATATAAATTAAAGTAAAATTTAGAAATTATTTCTTTTTTACATAATTTTAGGTATATATCAGGTATTAAGTATAAACATAATTTTTAGGTATATTCATTCAGGTTCATGAAATAGAACAACTATTTTTTTTTTTAGTTTGGAACATCAATCAAAGATTCAAATGAAATAGTCTATTTAGTCAACAAAGTGCTAGTAATATTCTTTCTAGTGTTACGGGACAGCATCATTTACCAAAGTGTTTTGATCCAACTGAGGGTCTTGCTGGTGAATTGAAAAATAAAATTATCTTCCACTTTATAAAAGGCAACTGACACTTGAAAGAATTAATCATGTTCCATGTGACACAGCTCATGTGCATGTGAGTGATAGCAAAAATAATAATGCATTAAATCTCAAATTCAAGAGGTAAAAATCCAGAAGAGGTGTCCTGACTTCTACTCTGTATTTCATAGCTAGCTTATTGCCATCATTGAAGGACTGGAATTGCTTAAGTCACTTACTGATAAAAAATTAAACCTGGGATCTGTCAAATAATAGAAGCTAATCTGAAATCTTGGCCAATGGTATAGTGTGAGGAATAGTTTTGGAGTAAATATACTCAAAAACCTAAAATGTTTTTCCTTGTTTCACTAGATCCACCAACAATGGATACCCACTCATTTTAGCATCAAGGGTAATGAGATTGTGGACAGTCTGGCTAAAGTGGGAGCAAGCTTCTCTGCCTACTGAAAACTCTTGCCTACATGGAGAGTTTCTCGAAAACTTAAAGGCAAAATAAAACCACTTAGCTTGTCCAAACAATACATCGTTAATATAAGAGTAATAATCAAAGGGACTCTTTGACTCTTGATTGTAGTTGGTAAAATTATAAGACTTCTTATTTGCTTTCTCAGTGGGCTATATGCAATATTCTGAGGGTCCTAATTGCTTTGAAGTCATCCCCTAAAGGTTTTATAGAGCCCTAAGTGTCTTATGAAAGAACTGTCACCTCATAACATTCTTATTTGTCTAGGCTGCTCCTGGCATTATCATGTTTGCAATTCATTGTCAACATAGGTGCACTATTTCATAGACTTGATATAGCTCTTCTATTCTTGGGGATGTACAACACATATATTTAGAAAACTGAGTATAAAATTCATTTCAAAATAACAAAATTAACTGCCTATAATAGCTTTACTGTATAAGCTATATGAGATATATAGATAATGATTTCCTTAAAGTTCATTTATGAATAATTTCCTACTGGAATAGCTACTGAATTTTAAAAAAAAGAGGTGGTGGTCTAAGATATCTAAGACATTGTGTTGAAAACTAAATCTGCTGATAAAGATAATATTGAATTATGTTTATAAATTATAATTAATTTTTGTTGTTGTTAATATTCATTGTTTACATTAAAACTTTTTGTGGTTAGTGAATAACTTAATTTTTTAAATTAAGAATCTGTTTTATATGTTATAGTTGATGATGATAACTCTCAAGAGGAGAAGTTTGTGGAGAATCTTCGTCAAAAATATGCTCATATTTTTACTGCTGCTGAAAACAATACCCAACCAAATGTTGTAGAAAATAAATATCAATGGACAATTTACAATAGTTCTCAAAATTTGCCTGCTGTCCTTAATGATCCTCGTAAGACAAAGCGAGAATATGATCTTTTCACCAAAAGCTGGGGTGACAGTTTTGTGGAATCAGCCGGTTTGCCTCCTACATATTTGCCAGATATTAATTACAAGCACTTTGAAATTTATTTAAAGCATATAAGGAAAGTAAGTACAATCAATAAGTTAAAATTTGTTTCAATTTACTCATATATTCCATTACTCTCGTTAATCTTAGGGAAAATTCTTCATTAGTCTTTTTACTGTCAGCCTACTAACCACTATCATTATTAACAATTACTGACTGAAACATAGACTTACATGCTGTTACATTAAATTGTTAGTCAGCAATATCATCTCAAAAATTTATTTTTATATTTCCAAAAACATTTTGTCTCTATAACACCTTGTTTGTTGTTATATTAATGTGAAAATAATATCTCCAAAATTATATTAGGAGCTTTTATATATAAATTGCTCCAAAATTATATTAATAGCTTTTGAAATTTTAATTTAAAACACAAGTTTCTTTAAGAAAATTTAAGAAAAATTAAGAAAATAAATGTATATTTTAATAATGCTAGATTTGAATCATATTTTTTTTTATAATTTTATGAATTACTTATATTTTATATAGAACTAGAAAATTTCCTATTTTGCATGTGTCATATTTATTGTAATAGATGCATATACATTTTTCTGAAATCTTATTGTTATTTATCACAACATTTGTTATTATTAGTTATTCAAATGTGTTGTAATTTTTAAGGGTATAAGGAGAAATGCTAAAAAGAAAGATTTACAAGATAAAAGGCAACATGCTTCACTATGTGCTGAAAAATCAAGTAAAACATTTTTTATATGCTTACCATTTACAAAATAATAAATCATATGCAAATTTTTTAATAGTTAGGTATAATATTTCTGAAGTATAATATTGTTTTTAAAATGCTTTAAAATAAATAAAATGAACTGTCCAAAATGTGATATTTTATTTATTCTTTTTTTTTCTTTAATAATAATGCTCTAATTGTGATATAATTGAATATGTGATTTTATTTAATTATTTTTTTTATATTTAACTTCCTCATTTTTATTTTTTAGCGTCATGTAACATTTTTATTTTTTTGCATAACTTTTTATTCAATGCAACTTTTAAAATTTTTATTGTTCACACAAGCATAATGCAAATATGATTCTGTTAAAGATGTAAAAAATCAGTATATGTTTTATGCACATAATTTGTACTTAAATATAAATTTTAGATAAATATGTTGCTTTATATTTATGTATTAGTTATTATTTTGTTTTCTTATAAAAATTATAATGCTGATTGTTGCATAAAATAAATATATTTTTATTGTTTCCTTTCCTTTTTAGTTGATTTGAATTGGTTTATAAATGTTTTTATTTGTAAAATAAGATTTCAAATAATTTTTGTTAAAACCACGAATTAAAAATTTAATTAGATAATGAGGAGGGGTTGCTATATTTTATTCAATATGGTTAAGAAACTTATTATATCTTCTTTATATATATATTTAGTATTATTAATGATCTTCATTGTTACTGGCAATCATTTTGCATTTCTAATCAAATTGCTGCTACAGCTATGCATTTCATAGAATATATTATAAGGTTTATGCGTTATTTTTGCTTCATTTTGTTATTCTAGCTTGAGTATGTGAATAATGATTTTTTTTTTTTAATTTAGTGTCTAAATTTGCTGACATTGAAGAAATACCAAAAGTAGGTATTCTTAAGCATTTTATATTTTCTCCTTTAAATAAATGTGTTTTAAATTACATATAAGTAGAATGTTGCGGTTTGCATTCTTTTAATTAATGTTGTCAATGCTTATAGATATTTTTGCAATCTGACTTTAATTTGGAAAATCCTTCTACATTCAATGCAGTTCTTCCTTGGTCTCAATTATATGGTCAAGGATCAGCTGAAAATTCTAATCAGAAAAATTCTGTCAAGTTATTGCAAGAAAAGGTATATATATATATATTTATTTATTTATTTAGTTTCATATTTATCTGCATTGAAATTTTGTATTCTGGAAAGAAGATAGTATTTGAAGTATTTTGCAATATCTGTATACTTTTGGAGGTCAAATAACAGGCTGCTTCCCAAATAACTTTCTATCATAGATAAAATGTTGATTTTAAACTTTCTTTACATTATTCAAATTGCAAAGTTTTTTTGTTTTTTTTTTTTTGTATAAATTTAAATATACACAAAGTAGAGACTTGCAGTCTATTGCTAAAAGCTGTGCTTAAATGTCCATAATTTTAATTTATTTATTATTTGAACTTATTTAACTTAGTGGCAGAATTTCAGCTGTGGAATTTGAATAATGCAGGTTTAAGCCGTAATTCCCTCCAGAAATACATAATACTGAAATTGTTTTGGTGTAATTTCCTTCTGCTAATACAGTGTGGAAATTTGTAATGGATATATATTTGGATGTTATTCCTATCATTTAATCACTATTAAAAAACATGAAATTGATCTCAAAATAGGTATAGTGCTTTGAAAATGCAGTAATAATCAAATTAAATTGAACAACTTTTACTATTCTAAGTTCCATAAATTGAAAAAATAATTTGATGCATTCAAATGATGTAATGTTTTTTGTTATATAATCCTCGAAGAAAGTCATGAATTTTTGAGAATTTTCATTTATATCAGTAATGTGGAAAACTATGTGGTAGAATAAAAGTAAAATTATTATGATTATTCTTTAGCCTCATTTGGTTGCATTATAAAACTTATTTGACATACTTATGATTGCTGCTTTTATAATATTTGCATTTATTTATTGTTATAGACATCTTATATATTGCTTGATTAAATGTAAAAAAGTAATTTTGTTTATCTAATTAGATACATTTTCTTCTGATGTATCTAAAAAGTTTCAATTATAATTTAATTTAAATTAATTTCTTTCTTTTTAACTTATAGATGAGTCATTATTTAGATATTGCTGAAGTTCATATAGCAAAGCAAATATCTATGCGTTCAGAAGCTTTTTTTCATGCAATGACTTCTCATGATGCATTGATGGATCAGTTAACTGATGTGATAAAATGTGTCTGTGATTTAAGGTAAGCCATATAAAAATATATATTTTTGTATTTTGTTCATTAGTACTTCAGGCTAGCTGCTGGTTTGCCAAGAATATTGCTTATATTTAATTTCTGATAAATCATTTAGTTATATCTTCATGTGTAATTATATCCAACTAATTGTCTGGTGTTAAAATTCTTATTTTAATTCTTCAATTTTTGTTTATTGTATACATGAATTTGTTTATAGAGTCACTCCTATGATATTATAGCATCAATAAAATTATGAATGTGTGATTTATCTATTTTCTAAATTTCATAATGATGTAATTTCACTTTTTAATTTATCTTATAAATTATACAGATATTAAGCATAATCCTTGTTTTTGTTTTTTAATATTTTACAATGGAAAAAAATTGCATAATCAAATATTTGATGACATGGTAATATGATCTGTTCTTGGAAATTAAACAAAAAAAGTCAATTTGTTAAAATTTAGTGAAAATTCGCATGATTATTAAAATATTATCCTTAAAAAATGTTTCTTCAAATTTGAATTGCTATAATTTTTGGTGCTTTTCCATTAGCCAGGAACAAATGTTGCCAATTGTGAACAAAATGTGAACTGATTCCCCAAACAAATATATTTTAATATATTGCATTCATGTACTATAGATAATAGACAATTTTTGTTCATTTAAGTATAAATTCAAATTTTTTGAATATAATTGTTATATATTTGAGATATTTTTAAAGATTTGTAATAATATACTGAGATTAAGAAAAAAGAAAGGCCCCAAGTCGAATAAGAAGAAAAATCAGTTACTGTCTTGAAATTAGAGATACATTGAAGAAAAATATTATTGACTCTAAAGATTGCTGTAGATTCTTGATTTTTTATAAATTTAAATCAATAAACTTCACAGATAAAATTTGTAGCTGCGAAAAAAAATGTTTCCAATTTGCAAACTTTTTAAAAATTGGATTGTTGTGAACTGGTTTTAGAATACTTAAATTTATCATGCTAACAAAATTGATTATATAAACAAAACTATTTAAAAATATGAATACATATGTTTAATTATTTGATTTAGAGAACGTATACATGTAATTGAAGAAGTGCTAGTAACTGGCCCCATGAAAATATTACGATTAAAACGCCGTCAGAAGAATTTAAATGATATTTATAAAAAGGTAAGTTTTTTTTAAGCTCTTTGAGGTTTAATTGCTTTGAGTAAACTATCTTTTAACCTTGAAGGCTTTTATCAGTTAAATCACATAGAAAATACTTTATTCCCTAACTTACAGTGCTTTTTTAAAAACAATTGTTGAATTTTATAAAAATATGAATGCACTTTAGTATTTAATTAAATTTTCTATTTTTATGAATTTTTTTTTATTTGAATACACTTTTTTGCATACAAAGGAAGTTTTGAAATGGTATAAGCTGTTCATATATGAATATTTTAAATTCATCATTGTGATTTTCTTCATCATTGTGTCTGTCATTGTCATTAATTTCTAATACATCAATAATTCACAAATATTTTTCTTACTTTTTTTTTACAGTTTTTCCCCCTTACTGAAAAGAAACCTGCTGAAATTAAATTATAGCATTGAAAAATATTTTAATAGATTTTTTTTTTTTGTAAAAATGTCTCATTTTTAAAATATTTAATATTGTTCCATTGTACTTAGTGAAAATTTGAGATATATTACTAAATGAATTTCAGTTCTTAAAACTGTTTTTTCTAAAAGTTAAATATGAACTTTTTTTATTGGAAACATTTTTGCTATTTTATTTTAGTTCTTTTAATATATTTCCTTTTTAGTATATTGATAGTTGTTTTTAATCTAAATATGTATCTCTTCTGACTTAGTTGAATTTGATATCCACTGTTCACCAAACACAACCTACAATACAAAAGCTGCTAAATACATCAGATTTTGTTGGAGCTCTGGATATGATATATACTACACAAGATGTTTTAGCTCAAGAACTAAGTGGTATTCATAGTTTTAGGTAATAAAATATTTTTAAAAACATTTTAGTTAGTTTATAAATGTACCTTTCATAATTCTTTAAATTGACTTTTTTAAAGAACTTTTACAATTTACAGTTCTGTTATTTTCATTGTTAAGAATAAGCCGTCACTTAGAGGAATTTTAAAATTTCTTTTTAATTGTTAACTGATTGTTTTATTATTAACTAATGATCATTGTAAAATAAATATTATAAATAAATTCTCTAATAAATAGTGTTGAATAATAAATAAACAAGCTATTAACTGAAATTAAACTAAAATTATTTTATTTAGAGAATTTTTTATGTGTTTTCTTACATTTATTTGTTCAAATTCATTTTAATCCTTTAACAGGCATCTAGGATCACAACTTGCAGAGATGGAAAAAGTGATAGGTAAAATGATGGTGAACGATTTTGTTCGCTACATTACTGCTGATTTGAATCGACCTCACACTGAGCTTCTTGTTATGGAAGAGGTAATTTTATTGCTTTATAAATGATTATTACCAGTGCTATTCAATAATTAATATATGCAAAGATAATCTTTTAGAAGCCTTTACTTAAGTACTTTTTGAAATTTAGATTGCTATTGAAAATGAAACATAATCTGTGTGAAGTGAGAAATTAAAGTGAAATGATATATTTATAATGTTTTTCTATGAATTATTTTGCCTTTAACTTGCGAATCATGAGTATTTCAATAAGAAAAGACAGCAATATTTCAAATTTTCATAGTTTTTCCTTTGCTTGACTTTTTCCAAATAATTAATTGCATTAATATGATTCTCTTTGTTAGCATTTATTTTAAAATTTCATAATAATAGATAATGATGAATAAGTATTTTCTAATGAAAGTGGTTTCTGTATTTCATATAAACGAGTTGTAATATTATTTTACATTGCTTAACTTTTACAAAAGAGGCTACGATTCATAGTTATATTACTTTATTAGCCGCCTTTGGCGACCTGCTGGTTTGCCAGTATTAATGCTAACTAAAAGGTGCAATTAATTTTTTTATATATAACTTGGTCTCATAATAGGTTTTTCATCAAAATATTTTTAAGCTTCAAATTTCGAAAGTTCTATAATTCACCTATAGTAATATGCAGGAATCGAGCAGTCCTGATCTTTGAATCTCTCTCTGAGATTTTATCATAAAATTCAGTTTTAAATTAAAGTGGAAATGAGGAAACTGCAATTAATATAAATACCTTTTTGCTCATTTCAAGCATGTCTTTAAATAAAACTAAGAAGTGAAAGCAGAATAGTCTGTTATTGAAGTTTTATGCTCACTTCATAAATTGAAATATTATAAATTTTCAAAATTTATAATATTTGAAAGAATTATTCGGCAAACATTTCACTGATTCAATGAAAAATTCAGTCTTTAATTTTATTTTTAGATATATATAAATGCTCTCAACAATAATATTTTATTTTTTGGTTTATAAATATACTTTAAAAAATGATGGTTTAAATTTATAGACACTCCTTTGGTCCTATAAATTCATATTCTGTAAAACATAATTTATATATCAACTTCTAAATAAATAAATAAACATTTCTATCTTCTGCAACCAAATCTAGCCAATTTATTCAGTTTTGAATTATGTAAGATAAGAACAAGCAACATTTTCATAATCTGCACCAATTATTCATGAAAAACCCTTATTAACTGCTTTGAAATGATTTATAAAGTGATGTATAATCGTCTCTTTTTATAGAATAGTGATATTGAAATTTCTTAAATCGGTCAGCTTAAATAATTGATTTAGTTGATTGGAATGCCATTTTTTTAATTTAAGGTCTTAGTATCTCAAGAATATTTTGTTAAATATAATTTGCAGGGCAGATTATATGTAAAAGTCACAATTCATCAACATTTTATTACCTCAATTTACTAAGAATACAATTATGTAATTCACTTAGACCATATGTTAAGAGATGTATGTCTGTGACAAAAGTTTGCGAATTACCTGTTGGGCTCCGATTATAGAAGATGTTTTGCATATATTAAGCTATATTTGCCTTAAATAACATTGTTTATTTGAATCAGTAATATTTGTATTGTAAAATATCATAGAAAACGTTTCTTTGCATTTACTTTCCAAAAATATCAAGTTTCATATTTGTTTCATTTCATGCAGACATGCGCTGAAAATTAAATTTTTATATGTTTAATTTGGAATAATAGATTATTTATTTTTTTATTATGTGAGAACATGATATTGCTTTGGTTTTGATATCTCCGAAACATACAGGCAAAAAAAATATTTTTACCTCCTTTTACCTGTATTGCATTATTAGTTATTATGTATGCTTCTGTGAAAACAGATATGTTTTTAATTTTGGCAGGATTCATTAAAATGCAGTGATTCATTACATTCACGAAGGCAAATTCTTTGATTTGCACAGTGTATCTTCTTCATATAAGTAAAATTAACAATTAAAATCATGTCTTATTGTTTCAAAACTTAAAAAAAGAAGATAAAAATGGTTTACTTTAACAGAAGTAATCAAGACTTTATTATATTTTTTTTCAACTTATTATAAATTGCTTTTAGTTCTTTGTTTCTACGAAATAATATCATCTGTCAGAGTTTGTTTATGATTCTTACTTATAAATAATTAATCTCACTCTCAGAAGATCATCATTTGGTGCTTTTTAAATTATTTTTTTTTAGTTTTAACTATTGCACTTATATATTTTTATTCATTTTAATTGTTTCATTCAATTAATACATTTGGTATAGCAAACGATCATAAAAATTTTTTTCTTGCTTTTATTGTTTAAAATAATATCACATTTCCTATTTATTTCATTTTATATAATCACTTGCAAAAATTACATTTTTCTAGGCTTTATTTGTGGTTGTAGTTAACTTATTTTTTTAAAAATCTGAGCTTTTGTAAATGTTATGGCAACATGTTATTAAAAGCTAATTTTTTTTTGAGGTGCTCGTGATTGAGATTTTATTTTTATTTTATACAAAACAAATTGTTAAAAAATACAATTAAATTAAATATTTAGAAATTCATTAAAAACAGAAATTCAATTTATAGATCAAAACATTAGTATCATTGAAAAGATAATTTTTTTGAGCTTTAACACAAGACAAAAATCAATTTTGTGCTGTGAAGTTTTCAGAAGTTATAGTGGAAAAATGCCAAAGTTTTGCTTAATTTTGAATTAATTAAAATTTCAATTAAAAATTTAAGAAAAGGTCCTCAAGGTGCACATTCCCGGCATCCCAAGGTATACATGTGCCAAATTTGGTAGCTGTAGGTCAAACAGTCTAGCCTAAAGAGTACCAACACACACACACATTTAGCTTTATTATAAGTATAGATATGAACAAAAATTTGCAATCTACTTTATATTAATTAATGATATTTGAAATGTTAATGTTTCCATATTTCAGTTTTTCCTTTTTGATAATTCTTTTTGTTGACAAAGGTTACAAATTCTATTTTGAAAATTTTAACTAAATTAAACTGTTATTGTTTTGAGAAAAGGAAATATAGTTACTGTATAATTTTTTATATTTAATTTTAATATCTTTAAAATGGAATTACATTGAATTACCTTAAAAATATTTTTCTCAAATATGTAACAAACATAATGAATGTGGTAATTTAGACATTTAATCACTTCTCACTCTGTTTAGTATGAGCAATTTGTAAAGTTATGCATATGAATATATACATAATGTTGTATATTGATGTTCATATTGTTTAATTTTCTTTATAGGAAAAATTAATTGCCATTGTGTTTGGAATGCTGAGGCAAAACCATTTTCGTTTTGTCCAGACATTTAAAGAAGAATGCTTTACCACAATAGAAGCTACAGTAAAGCAGGTATACTTTAATTTTAGATTAGTTTTAAAAATTTAAAAATATTTAGAATTTTTTATTCTTTATACTTCTTTATACTTTATAGAACATTTAATGTATTAATATTTTCATATATCTTAAGTTTATATTTCCTCAAAATATTGACACAAGCTATAATTTTGTCCTTACTGGAAAAATATAAAAATAAAAAATAAAAATATATAAAATGGTTATATATTAAGTTTTTAGTATTTATTTATTTGCTTTGTTTCAGACTGTTATAGAAGTGGTGTCTCAGAGTGATGATTTTGACTTAGAAAGCAACACTGGCAAGTAATGAAATATGATTATGTAGACTTATTTTTTTAAGTTATGCATTTTATTAATTACTGTATTTTGAAATTTTGCTATTGATTTTTTTTTTGTTAAGATTTGTGATTGCTGCTTTTTTTCTCAAATGTTTGTTTATTGTCTCTGTATGAAATCTGATGTGACAAATTTTATGTGACCATAATGCATTATTTATAGTGCATGTCTAGAAATTTTATGATTAAAAGAATTATTCTTTTCATTTTTATTCATATCCACCATTTTGAAGATTAAAAAGTGTGAACCTCAAATAATTGTTTAATAAGTTAGGTAAATGGATAGAGTAATTTCAAAAATGAATATGATTATTTTGTATTAATACTTTGCTGATAGGGGATAAAATAGTGTGTATAAATTGTTGTTATATATAATTTATATAATTTTTTTCTATGCAAAATAAAAATGATAAAAATCTCTGATGCTTGTAAAGAGTGAATTGTGATTTTTTTTTTTCTGTGATATTGTTATATCATTATGGAATATTTTACTGGCCAATTTTTTAAAAAACGAATCATTTCTGTTTATTGAAGCACGCCTTTAATAAGATGAATCCAAAATTATATGAATTATTTTTATAATTATTCTGTTGAGTAAATTAAGAAATTTTCATACTGTCATTTTTACATGTACAACCTGTATTACACTATCAATATTATTGTTTAAATAGTAATAATTGTCAGCCAGTGTAGAAATTTATTTTAATCTTTAGCATAGAAAAAAAAATTCAATTCAAAATAGAGATCAACCTTAAAAATATATCAATGAACCAGAAAATAATTAATACATTTTAATTATACTACTATTGCTACTTTATAATACTTTCAATGGTAAATACTTTATATCCTAAAAAAATTTCATTATTGCTGTAAAACAGGATCATTTCAGCATTTTCTTTTTTAGATATATTCCTTTTTTTTTTTTTTTTAATAAAAGTAAGAATCTTGGTTTGAAATTTTTTCATTTAGCTTCCACTTTAGAAGGAAAAATAGTTTGACTCTAGCTCTGTCTAGAAGAAAGAAGTTATTAAAAATAAAGTTCTGATTTTTGCATTTTTATCATATTTTATATTTAGAAGTGAGATTTTTTTTCTATGCTTTTAATATTGGTATGAATAAATTAAAGATCTGTATAATTTAATTATAAACACAGAACAAGGGATGAAGTTTTTGTCTAGCAAAAGTATGGTAAACTGTAATATTTATTTCAGTAGGGATATTGTGCAATGTGAATTGACTCAAGGAAAATATATTATACACAATGTTTAGAATTTTTATGAACAATTTAATGATTATACTCTTGTAATTATTAGTTATAAAAATTTTGAATGAAATTATTGTCAGTTCTTAATTTTAAACACTTTGAGATAGTTAATCAATTGTAGCATGTTATTCAGAAATATTATAAAAATGACAAACACTAGGAAAACTGTATCTTTAAGCAACTTTTTTTTTTCATTTTTATTTTTTGAAAAAATTAGTGAATATTATATTAAGGCTTTTATTTATTTCTTTTTAAATATAAATTAAACTTCTGCAGCCTTGCTGAGCAGCTAAGATCCCTCTCCTTTCACAAGTGGATGGAAATGTTTCAACTCATTATGAAAAACCTACATTTTCTTTTGCAAAGAATTCAAGTAGGCCTCTGTTCATCTTAAAAATATAACAATTGAATGATTTATCAGTGTCAGAATTTAAATTATTACAAAATGTATAATGATTCATCTATTATTGATTTGAAATATACAAACATTCAATTTTAGTCAGATTACTATGACAGTAAATTTTTTTAAATAATAATAATAATAAACTTATGACAACTATTAATCATCGGTTGCTTCACTAAGATAATTCATGAAGAAAATTTTTGATTTATTCTCTTATATGCTGCTTGACTTTAATAATACCTCCTGAAAAGTATTTTATTCAACTTTTAATTGGTGTACTATTTAAAAAACTCTACCTTATTCTAATCATTATACCTTCTTTATTTTTTTTTCATATCTCACCTAATATTTGAAATGAAAATGAAAAATGAAATTGAATCACATTATTTGCTTTTAGAATTCAAGCATTTCATTTTTGAAAAATGAAAAAATAGCTTTTAAATCATTTGACATTGAAATATTTTAGCATACTAATGAATATGTTTCATTATTTAACTAATCTCTTAGTGAATTTTTGTTTTATAATTTAACTAATATCTTAGAGGATTTTTGATTATAAATTCAACATATAAAATAAAATCAATGTTCTATTTTTAGAAATTAAAACTTCAAGCTAAAAGAATAATATATTTTTATGCACTCAGTTATATTACCAAGAAGAGCATCAAAATTGTTTTTAGATTGATTAATTATGCTATTAAGATACTCTTAAATTAATTTTACAATGATATATGCATTATGGTAATGGAATCGAAATTGTTTTGGCTGTTGCTTCTGACAGTTATTTCTCAATTTTCCTTATGTTGTTAAAAATGAAAATATAAAGATTCAGCTTTGTAGTGTTTTCTGCTGAATTGAACACATTTTCATTAAAAACATGCTTTTAATTCCTCATTTCTAAACGAATAAGACTTCAGCCCTCCCCCCCATACTATAATCTGTATTGCGTTATTCCAATAGATGTAGAAAATTCATGCACTGGTGTTGCCCCAATTGTCGTTAAAAATTCATCGAAAGTGCAGTGCATTCTGTTTGTTGAGACGGATTCGGACTCGATTTTCTTATGCCAAACTAATCAGCATAATAATTTTGAATAATTGGTTTGCTGTTTTTTTTAAATTTCAGGTACACACTGTAATTAAATTGTTTTTAGGTTAGTTGTGTGTATTAAGCTTTGATATACAACCATTTGGTTAGTTATTTTTTGATAACACTTTGTTTGGGTTTCATTATTATCATTTTTTTGTTACTGTAATTAGATCTTTTTTGTTCATTTTCCTTGATTTTTTCCTGTTGTACGTATTTCTTTTACGTACATTCATTATATTTGATTTAATAATTTTGTGTATATTCAATTTTTCTGCATTTATTATTATTATTTTCTATATTTCTTTTAATTTGCTGCTGCGTTCAATGAAACGCTATCGCTGTTGTTCGTACCATATTCATTTCGTTAAAATTTGGTGACAAACTTATTTTTTTTGGTAAATTGTTTTCAACAACTCCATAATGATACGGTTTGGATAAAATTTTACATTGTGATCATAACTTCAGTTCTCACACATACACATCAAAATTTCCAAAAGCTAGTTATAAAATAAATCCTTTGTTAATATATATAAAATCATTCAAAAGTCTTAGTATTTAAGTAAATATCTATTATAATATACAGAATATTATATTATGCATATTATTAAATTTATCCATCTATATTATAAAATGTTTAATAAAATATCTGTTTCTTGTGACAAATTTAAATGCATTGCATGTTATTAAAATTAATAAAATTGCACAAAAATTTAAATATTGATTAAAATTAACACATTATTAATTATTCATGACATGTAAACTAGCACAAATAATTTATTAAAATTATAACAAATACACTTGAATGTTTAAAGTTTTTAAGTATCAAAAAGGCTGTAATTTATCTTCATTTTTTATGATGTGAAAACATTTCTGATTATTCTGAAGTCAGTTTTTATTTTAAAAAACAAAAGCATAGTTTGTAAGACTGAAGTTCCGACTTATAAAAATATGTTTTGTTTAACTAAAATATCTTTCTTAGCCAGTACAACTGAAAATTGTTTTTGTCAAAATTATCTGCAGAGTTATTTCAAATTATCTGTAAATGAAAATGTAAATTTATAAATTTGTGTTTAATGTAAAAATGCCATATTAATGTTTAGTTGTTATATCTATCCTAATATAAATCACAGTATAAATTTTTGTTGCTTCTAAGTCCATTAATTAATCCTTTTTATTTTTAAGGAAATTTTTTTTCCTTCTGATTTTTATAATTTAAAAGCATTGGTTTCTAATTCCAAAATATCAGTTGTCCAGAGTAATGTTGAACTATGTTTTCCTGGTTAATATAGGTATCAATGAATAAAACTATATATTTTCTTTCCAGCTTACTTATATTAGTCTGGAGCCATGGTTCTTCCACTCCAAATTTTGAGATTCCAACTAAGAACAGCTGAAAAATTTAGTTTTATAATAAGTGTTTTTCATTCATAATTTTACGTAGAGACACATGCCATTGTTATATCAACTATGAATCTACTTTCTAATATTCATGTTTTGATTTTCTGGAACATAGTTTCTGTTAATCTATTTTACTACCTAAATATCTGAAAAATGACTAATTTCCAAAATTCATATGATATTCTTCCAGAAAGATTTTGAAATTTGTACAATCTCTTATATTGTCTAATTCCCTCAATTTCATGTGAATCAAAATGGAAAACTGTTTCTTTTCATATAAATTCAAACAATATAAAATTCTTAGTCCTTGCTTTTCATATAAAAAAAGTTATCAGAATTATGTTATAATTTATTCTAAGTATCTAAAATAATCATAAATTTCTAATGAGCCTTTATTCCCAATTGAGGAAGTCTATTATTTTTGAAAGCTTTAAATTTTCTTTTATATTTCTGAAACTTTAATATTTTAAAAAATTGGTAATGAAAGCTTTTAGAAAATTTTCTTTTAAATCGATTCATTAATTTTGCCCTTCCTCTCAATGTCTGTGTCTTGGGTACATGCCCTGTCTGCCACATCCAATGGTAATTTAAAAAATTTTTTAAAAAATCTTATAATGTAACGTATAATATATTTGAAAAACAAATTTATAATCTCAAATAAGCACTTAATTTTTATACCTATCTTTTGAATATATTTTTTAAATCAATTATTCATCTTAACATAATACTGTTCATTAGCTAATGTACTATCCATAAATTGTGATTCATACTGTGCAAATATCATTCTCAGTTCTATTTAAGGTTGTCCATTAAACTTAAAGTATTTGTTTCTTGAGCAGTCAATGTTAACTATGAAGCTGTTCGAAATTTTACATTTTTAACTAGAAGTTAATCAATTTTTTTTTTAAAAAAAAATCAATAATTTTAGATTATATTGTGTTTGCACCATTCTAATTTTTTTAAAGCCTGCTATTGATTTCCAGATATATTTTCCTGCAATATTTTGTCTGATTTTATTAGATTCATAAAGGTGATTTACAACAGTATTTTTCTTTGTTATAGTTATTGGATTTAAAGTCATGAGTATTGTGAGAACATTAAAAACATCTCATATATGTGTGTGGGTGCATTATTAATATATAATTGACATATTCTGGATATTCTATAGTTAAAGTAGGATTTAAAAAAATATATTGTTAAAGCATTTGAATCAAATTTAAAATAATAGTAAGATTATCAAATGAGAAACAGCTCACTTTTCAAATATTTTTTTTAAAAATCAAAACATATTGTTATTGTCATAAAGTTTCTTCTGCTATTATTATCTTAGACTGTTGAGGCTGGTCTATGTATCTGCATAGAAAATTTCATTTGAGTTTTATAAATTGAGTGTTGATTTATAGTTCTTTAAAAGTCTTTAGTTTCTCAATCTAAGTGATTTGTGTGCAAATTTTTCTCATTATTTTAAATTGTAATTTGTTCATGCTTAATTTAATTTAATTTTTATTTTTCATAATTTGATTTTAGGCTTTATATCAAGTAATGGATGACACCTTAGAAGTTGCTGCTGGTTATATTGCAAATATAAATACCGATGAAAACTTCCATCGATGTCATACACTACACTTGATGTATGCTGCATATTTATTTTTACTTTTATTTGAAGGGTATACTTTAAAAAAATGATTAATTTTACTGTAAACTAGGGAAGGTTGCTCGTAGTTCAGAGCTTTTTACATTATAAACTACACATCATTGTGAGTAACTGAAATTTTGTGACGTTGGAATTGTCACAGCTAAAATAGTATTTTATTTCTACATTAAAAAAAAAAAGACCTTATTGTGTAAACAGAATATGAGAAGTATATGCAAATGCTCAAATAAAAAAAAGTTATCTGAATTAACATAATGAAATAAAAGTAATTACCTTCTTATTCTGAATCAACATCATAAAATAAAAGTAAAATAGTTATTCTTTTAGCTGATATGTTGCGAATTGCAAAAAGCTTATTATGGTAATATGATTATTAGCATTTATAATTAAGCTTTAGGGTTCGGGAACCCAAACTTAGAACAGGTACTTTGAATGCAGGCATTCAATGAAGAAAGATAGAAGATGCTTTCCCATTCTTTTAAAGGAAGTTTTTGAAAATAAGCTCCTTGATTTCGACCACCCGCAGTGTTAAGTGATCATTTGTCCTTTGTCTTAACCAGGTTGCTTTTTTGCAGTTTTACTGCGTCTGACCCCTAGAAAAAGCATTTTGTTGTTGTCCCCCCCCCCTGAAACATTAGTTTACTAATTCCATATGAAAAAGTATTGAATTAAATGTTATGATATTAAATAACTTGTAAATAGGATGACTGCAGCATAGTTATTTTGTACATTGAACAAATTGTTGTCAATTTTTCAATCATATTTATATTGAAATAAATTTCCCAATCCTTACTTAGAAGAAAATAAATTAATGACTATGGCCTTAATATTTTTAATTTATCTAGTTTTTACAAAATATTGAAAGTTTGTTTTAGCATCTTCAAACTAAAGCTGGAAAAAAATGTGGAAAAATTGACAACAAGCACATCTATATAGAATATAAAATATTAATATAAAACTTTTTATAAAAATGTGAGTTCATATCTATTTTATTGAGAGAAATTAGTATCAATATAATTTCTTCCTAAGCCTAGCTGAATATTGATTAGCTGATAAGAAATGATAATGTTGCAGTAGTATAATTATTTTGGTACTTCATTATTTACTTTATCTTAAAATTAGAAATTTTAAACTTTAAAAATCCAATCAAGAGCGATTTCATTTTTTTTAAAAATTATATCTCCCCTTAGATATTTTATGAGTCTTTCCCTTTAATTATTGTTTTAGTTTTATCATTTTTATACAGTATTTCATCAAAAATTACAAAATACATATATATGTTTTTATCACATTAGGGAAACAGAAGTAATGATATCGGAACAGGATTACCTAAAAATTAAGCCTAATTTAAAAGATGTCTTGTGTTCAGTTTGTGATCATGCACATGATTGTTGTGCAAAGATATTATCAGCGAAGTCAAAGGTAAGATAAACTTTTAAAAGGATTCCAAATAAACAGTAAATATAATTAAATCAAATTCTAAAATGTTTTGCAAATGTTATGCAAATTGATTATTTTATTACATGTAAATTATTAACATAAATTTTTTAAGGGCATTTTTAAAAAAATCTTTCAATATATATAATCAGTTTGTATAAGCCCCTGGCAATATAAAACAATTTGTATGCATACAATAATTATATACATTATCTAGCAATAAGTATTTGAACACTCATGCTAATGAGGATTTCTGCTGCTTTGATCTATGTCATTCTTTCTGTGCTTGAATATCCTGTAGGAAACAGCATTTGAATATGTCACAGTTGCAAGATACCATGAAATCCTGAGCTGTCTAAATTCGAGAAAGACATAATTTTCAGATATTATATAAATGGACAATTTTTAAAAGACATATCTAATAAAGTCAGCATCCCAAAATTGGCAGAATTTTATGTGAGTAAGAAGTGGAAAGTGAGTGGTTATTGGCGGAATGTGTTTTGACTTAGCAGACCCACATGACAATCGGTGCTTCCAAAGAAATTTGGAAAGACCACATACTCCAGAAGTTCCACATGTCCCACATACTCCAGAAGTTCCATCAAGGATCTGAGGCTGTTGTTCCAATAAATACCACCCTTAAAGAAGCACATTTGCTAGGTTTCCATGGTTGTTCTACTGTCCATAAGCCTTTGATTACAAAATCTATTTGTGCTGCTCAATTGAAGGAGTGCAAAGCACATCAAAATTAGACTGTAGATGTGTAGAACTGGTTCTCTGGAGTGATCAAGATTCAATCTCTATCAGTTGAATGGCGGAGTCTGGAATTGGAGTATGCATGAAGAATACTTTTTGTCAGAATACATTGTGCCTGAAGTAAAGTTCATTGGAAGGGGAATTGGAGAAAGGGGAATGGTTGAGAATGTGGTATGGAATTGGACTCTTGTTTCTAATTTATAGTAAGCTCAATGTCAACTCTTGACTCCATTATTCTAGACAACAACGGATAGTATGATAGGATACCTGGTGGGAATGCCACATGTCATGTTGCGAGTTCTACCATGAGTTGGTATTATGACAATTGGGTGACCAATTAGACTAGCTCCTTTATTCTAGACAATAATGGATATTATGATAGGATACATGATAGGAATGCCACATGTCATGTTGCGAGTTCTACCATTGGTTGATATTATAACAATGGGGTGACCGATTGGACTGGCCTGCTCAAAATCAAGACTGAAATTCTATAGAAAACCTGATATTAGTTGGGTAGCCAGATTGAGGGGTGCAGCAATTATCCAAAATCAGTGGAAAAGCTTGCATGTTTTTTCTAAGCCGAGTGGAAGAAAATATTACTGTCAATCATCCAAACACACAAAAAGTATACCCAAGGGCTAATGCTGTAATAGCCTCAGGTGCAGGCTATACCAACTATTGAATATGAATAAATGGTTTGTATTTCTTTTATCACAGGTATCCAATTCTTTATTGGTAGATAGCATATATATATATATATATATATATATATCCTATAACGTAAGACAGGATTCAAAATATTTCTGTTTTGTTCATTAACCTTGATTATCATGTGATATTTTGTCCTTGAATATTATCACCTCCTCAGTACCTTCAAGTTATTATTTCATCAATATGCTATAAAAAGTCTATATATGATCCTGTGCATAAAAAGTAATGTTTCTTTTTTAAAGTTTTTGTTGTTATTTATGAAGACATTGACACTATGTCTCTGAAATTTCTTTTAATTTGAAAAATACAAAAGGAATAAAGGTATATTCTTAAAACAACATTTTAGAATTCATTATTTTTCATTTTTGTTTGTTAAATTCTAACAATTAGTAACATTGTTATTTTGTAATATGGGAATGATGTAAGTATTCCTTAAATGATTGTTTAGATTTTTCTAATAACATCTTTTCAATTTTTAATATTTTTGTTAACTACATGATTTTCAGAATGTATTGTCTTTCCAAAAGTAATTCCAATGGTCTTTACAAAAAACAAATAATAATAATAATAAATTCATTTTGATTCCATGTC
>JAOUZG010025245.1:5620234-5645599 GCA_026289955.1 Argiope argentata
ATATGCATGCAAAAAACATTTAAAGTATGTTTTCCATTTGTAGTTGTAATATGAAGATGCAACTTATCAGGTGCATTTCCTTACAGGATGGTTCATTAGATAAGTTAATCATGCCAGAATTTCTGAGTTTGGCTAAGAGTATTGAAGAATTTCAACAAAAAAGTGAGGAAATTTCTGGAAAGCAGAGCACTGCTTTGAGACTTGCTTTACAAAGCCAGGCATGTATTTATTGTAGATCTTTATATATACACTTAATATCTATATTACTTTAATTACTATAATTTATTAGCTATTAAATTTTTTCACTGATAATATATTTTTGCCATACATAAAGGCAATATTTTATAAAAGGCTAAGACATTTTATAGACATTTACTCTCTGTATAAAATGGTTGAATTTCTTTTAGATGCTTTATAAAAAAACTAATTCAGAAAGTTGAACTTATAAATTAATTTCAGTTCAACTATCATTTAAAAAATCATTTTTATATTTAATTTGATAATTTTTTTCATTAATATTGACTAAATTTACCTTGTTTTTTACAAAGTTTTCTCTATTACTATTCTTGAGGTGCCTAACAGAATAAAAACAATTAAAATTGTGTAAAAAAACTGCAATTCAATTGAATAAAAAATATTAAATTTGTATGAAAAATTGCAGTTACATTATATTGAATTTATCATTAAAATTATTATTTTAAATAATTAAATTTAAAATATTTCTTTAAAAAATAAATAATATTAAAACAAAATTTTCAATTTGCTACTACATTTAGGATTATTCTGAATTTAAAAATAGAAAAAGAGAGGGTATTGTCATAAATATATAGGATTAGCATATTATTACACCTTTCACATTGAATACTAATCAATTTTGCAATAATTCTTTTCAAGTTTAGTTTAAAGTAAAAATATTCATTCAGCATATTATTGTGACATATATATATAATATAATTTTTGTTTTGTTTCTATCAGGTTAGTCGTTTTGTAATGAGGTTTCATGAAGAAAGAAAGGTAAAACTGAAGTAAGTCTTTTTTTCCCTCATCAGATATTTCATTGACTGACTTAAAATGATAATCACTAGATCCACTATCAAATTTCACCAAATATTTATTCAAAAACTAATTAGTTCTAAATATTTTTTATTTCTTAAAAAGTAAAAATAATTAAAATTGCATTTAAATAAGACTGAAAAACTACATACTAATAATATGTCGTATATGCATATTTGTTAATATTCTTTATGCTAAGTGACAAATTTCAAAACTTATATGGAAGAATAATTCAATTCAAAACTTATATGGAAAACTTATATGGAGGGATTGTTTATGTTGATATAATTTTAGTTGTATATAATGCTGGGTAGTTATAAATTTATAAGTTTGAAAAATAAAATTTGTAATCTTGATATAATTTACAATTTTGTATTGTAGAATATTCATATGACTGTTTCTTATAATATTAATATTTCATTTATATTATTAGTAATTTATTTGTTTTTCTCTTTTTTGCATGTATTATTCATGTCTTATGTCCAAATTAATTAATATATTAATCTTTTGATACTAAAGAATCTTACTACAGTTTATATCCCACAGCTTGATTTTAGAAAATGAACAGTGGAAGCAAGCTGATGTGCCTATGGAATTTCAAGAGCTAGTCAATGATATTGTATCATCTGGTAAATGTTTAGTATATGTGCTATATTCAAATTAAATATTAATAATGTAATAGTTTTTATTTTTTCTAAAAAGCTGACACTAATATTGACACAATTCTCGTATACTACCATAGGTTGCATTACGTCTATTAAAAAGAATGCTAACGAAAATCGTCGAGAACCTCAGCCTTATTTAATTGTTAATGGAGAAAATTTTGCTGTGTGTGGGTAGGTATCTATTTTACTAATATAAATGAAATTTGTGTTTTCTTATCATTTTTTTAGTTTAATGCATTTTTAGAAAAATTAAAGAAACAAACAAAAACTCATGTAACTTGATGATTTTTTACCTGAAAACATGAATCTTGCACATTATTTTTATTTTTGTTATATTTGATGCATCTTTAGCATGTAAAATTACCCATTTCTGAAAAGAAAAAAAATTATATAAGAACAGGTAGTGGGGAAGGGGCATTATATAAGGTGCTATTGGAAATATTTATTATTAACATTTTTACTTGCAGTAAAATTTAGTACTATTTTATCAAACATGATTGTGATATCAAACAGTAGTATTTTATATTGTCCATGGTTACTTAGAGATTGATAATGTAGTGAATGTGAACTATCTTGAAACTCATTAAATGCTGTTGTTGGGAAATGGGATGATGTGAAGTATTCTACTCTTGTTCTATATTTGGATATAAATCTTAAATAAAAAATATTCCAGCATCTTCTTGAAGTGAAAATACTTGAAAATGAATTTCCAATAGCGAGTGAAACTGGCATATATATTATAACCCATTAGTAGAAGTTATTGTAAATGCACTGCTAAACAGCTTGATATTAAGTTCGAGAGCCAGCTTTTATTCTATACATTTTACCATTTATAACTGCATTGGAAAAAAAGTTGTAGATAAATATGGCAATTCAAAATAGTGCCATCCTATCTTCACCTTTATACTTAGCGTTCTACAGAGTAGCTCAGCTTTATTACTTGTTCTTTTTGGATTGAAAAAAAAAAGCAAGACTCATAATTAAAGTAGATTAGATTTCAGTCTTTGGTATTTCTATTACACTAAAGAGCTAGAATCTAGCTGTTACAATGGCTGGCTATTAAGATTTAAGTGACTTTCAATGAAGACGTGTCATCACTGCACTAGAGATGGGGCACAACATTTCCAAAGTAGTAGTGAAATTTGGATAATCCCGCACGACCATTTCAAGGGTATACCTCAAATATCAGGTTTCCAGTAAAATTTCCAATCTACAATGGTGGGACGGCCGGACCCCGCACCAAGACCTTTACCGAACGGAATCATCAATGGCTGAAAAGAATAGTTATACAAGATAGTTATTCAAAACTTAAATTGCTGCGGTTTCAAATGAGGATTCATCAACAAGTGTCTGCGTATGCAATGTGCTACATGCCTGAATTGATATGGACTTTTGTACCAGCAGACCATCTCAATCACCATTGTTGCCTCAGTGGCCAAAAGCTGTCCATCTGTCTGGGCTTGCAGCATCATCATTAAACTCTTATTGATTGGAAAAACGTTGTTTGGTTTGACAAATCATGCTTCCAATTATAACGAGAGGATGGCAGTGTATGGGTGTGGATAAAACCCCATTAATCCATGGTTCTCTCCTGCCTACAAGGAACTGTTCAAGCTGGTGGAAGTTCTGTGATAGTATGGGGCATGCACAATTGGTATGAAATAGGACCATTGATATGTCTAGGCTTGACTATGACATATCAGAAGTACGTTAACATCCATTCATGTCCCGTGTGGATTCTGACAGATTTGGACATTTCCCACAGGATAATGCACCACCCTACAAGTCTATGGCATTTAATGAGTGACTTGAGGAGCACTCTTCTGAACTTCTTTCTCTCTCTTAGACATCTAATTCTTCTGGCATGAACCTTATCAAGCCTATCTGAGATGTTTTGCAAAGTGCTATTCTTGAGAGATCTCCACCATCCCTCAGTTTCGTGGTTTTTTGAACTGTCCTTCAGTAATTATGGTGTGAACTGTCTACAGAATATCTGCACAAATAGTTGAATTCATATCACACCATGCTGTGGCAAATCTGCTTGCTCATGGAGACTCTACACAATGTTGGATTGTTGTAAAAGTTTTTCTGGCACTTCAGTGTATGATAATCTCTCTTATAATCTATGACTTCACTAAGCTATGTACATTTAGCAACCCAAGACTGGGAGATAAGTCTTGGATTTCCTTCCGTCTATCACTATTCCAAATTCTTAACATGATGCTAAACAGTACTTTGTTAAAAAGGTTTTGTTGTTTGTCAATAACTAATATTTTGCTATGCATATAGCACAGCTAAACAACGTTTAGAAGATTTTTAATCCATTTATTGTAGAAAAACTGCTGTATTCAAAATCATTTCTGCTAATATATGATGAAGAAAACAGACTTACAATCACTTAAAACCTTCTTTACTATTAAAACATGTTAAGCAATTCATATTTAGATATCCTGTTACTTTTAAAAGACAATATGACGCACTTAATTATTACTTTTCTGAATTATGGAATGAAAGTTCCTTATCAGATCTGGCTTTCTCACCAGATTTACTTTCCATTTGTGTCTGTCTCACTCACAGTATTTGTGATATTTTATAGCTGATGCACATTTCAATTAAACATTTAAAGATAAAGTGGTTTAATGCCAGGAATATAACATATAAGTAATCTGATTTGTTTGCTTTTCTATGTATGAGAAAGACAGCTTTATAGCTTACTAGAAATACAAAAGAAAATAACAAATTTGAAAATAAAATTATTTCATAACTGATAAGAAAATGCCACTTCTGACTTGTAATTTATAATATGAAACATTCCTTAGTGCTCTTTTCTGTAGTTTCAGAATTAGCCTAGACATTTGCACATTTTTTTCCTATTTAATTTGTATCTTATTGGACTACTTGAGGAAGTTGGCCTTCAGCTATCGATCAACAAATTTTCATGGAATTTCACTTAATAATGTCAACATAAAACTCTGTATTTCAATTATTTCTTTCATTTTTTCTGAGAGTTTGCTTTAATGGAACATGGTTGTGATTTTATAACGGCTTAAACAATATATTTGTGGCATCATTACTCAAAGCCTTAAATTTTAAATGTTAGATCATTTCATTTAGCAGTTTCTGTCTAGATAAAAAAAAATTATTATTTGCTCCAAAAATGTAAGTTATATTGCATGATGTTACTTTTCACGTTAAATATTTCTTCTCCATTTCCTCTTACAGAACAGCTCTTATGCTTTTTAAAATGATTATTGAATATTGTCAATGTGCTGAAGAACTACCAATGCTGGCCCCAGATCTTGCTAATCGTCTTGTAGAGTTACTAAAGGTGTGCAATTTATTTTATTTTGTAACAATTTTTATTTTCAGGTAATTAAGTATCTGATTTAGAGTTTCTTAACTGAAGTACTTTAAGTAGTAAGTAATTTTTAAATGAGTTTGAAATTCAGAAATGGTATCTCAGCACATTCTTTTAACAGAAAATCAATGTTTAGAACAGTATAAAAAATAGAAGTTTATCATGATTTTCATTTCTGATTGATGCTTATTTTAGTATATTGAATTTAAGCATTGAAAATAAAATAAAATTGTAATTAGAGGGGGGTAATACATGACAATAAAAATATTAGTCTTCTGAAATACACTAAATAATCAAAACAATTCTATGTGCATAAAATAATTTTATTTTTAAAAATAACAATTCAATTTAATTTTTAAAAAATTGTCCCTATGAGTTAATTTTTTAAAACTATAGTCTTGAAAATTAAATTTGAGGGATAAGTTTTTTGTGTAAAAAATATATTATAATTTCCTTTTATATTCTGTATTTAAACTATAAGATACTTTTATGGTACTAAATATTTTCAATTGATAGCTGGAGTTTTTATTCCCTTATGTTATATTTATTTAAATAATGTAACTAATCAAAATGTGTTTTGATTCTGTAACATATCAGATATTTAATGAATTTTTACTTTTATTTCCAGAAGTGCCAAATATTTTTACACATAGATTTATCTTGTTAAATATACTTTTATTAATGAAATTAATTCATAATTAGGCATTTAATTCAAGAACCTGTCAACTTGTGCTAGGTGCTGGAGCTCTACAGTTAGTTGGTCTGAAAACCATAACTACAAAGCATTTAGGTATTATTTTTATATAAATTTTAATATGTTATTTTTATGTATATTTTATCTAATATACTGATTTCAATAACTTCAAAAATATTTTTAGGGTTGAAATGAAAATTCTAAACTTGTTTAACCTTTATTTAATTATATATTTATTCTCAAGTCTCACACAAAATTTTGTAAAGTATTTAAAAAAAAAAAACATTTTAATTTTGTTCCTGAGAATAATCTAATTGCCAAAGCATATTGCAAATAAAACTTGTTATGAATGTATTTTACTCTATAATTTAATATTTATTTTGCAATTTCTTTTCAGCCTTAACTTCTCGATGTTTGCATCTTATTGTATACTTCATTCCTTATGTTAAAAACCATTTTCAAAGTAAAATTCCAGTTAAGCAGCAAAAACTAGATAAGCAATTTGATCAAGTATCTAAAGTAAGTGTGTCTACTTTTCATTAATTGCTTTTAAAATATGATTTTAAAAATTTAACTTTCTTAAGAACATTATTATCTAAGTTTCTTAAATATTAAGAAATCAATTTTCATGGATTTTTTTTTACAGATTTATTTGGAACATATTCGAGAAATTAGTCATAAATTGGAATCCATTATTTCTGACATGTTTGAAACTCAATTGCGAAAGGTGAGATTTTGATTTAGTCCTTTTTTAAATTAAAAACTAATTTAGATTTTTAATTAGCTGTTCACTTCTTAAGTGATATGTGCCTTTGTAATTATTCAAGGTTTCTGCAATCTGTCCAGTATTATTTTAGTAACAACCCCTTCTCCAAGAAAAAACATGCTATGCCTATTTCTAATTTAAAATATTGTACTTTATATTTTAATAATAAAGCAGTATTTGTTTTATCAACGCAGTAATTTTTTCCTTACCAACTTGTAACTACTGAGTTATCTGATAACCTTGGCTCATCTAGATGTGCCATGAATTGTAAGCATTTTGAGGCAAGCTTTCATTTTTCTTCCTCAAGTATATGATTATTAATTTTTTGACGCCTAATATGTTTGATTACAAATGCTAAATTTAATTTAAACCAAATTAACAATAAATTAACTTAATGCATTCTAACATCTTTATCTTTTATATTAACTGTCTTCAATCAGAAGGAAGCTTTTTTCTCTTATAAAGATAAAAATTAATATTACAAATAATGGAATTATTAAACTGCTTAGTTTCAAATGGATAACTTCAAAAGTATTCAAAAATAAGTAGTCATTTTGCTTTAATGACAGAAGATTATACAATGCTTTAAATAAAGGAAGGAGTGAGATATGGTTGAATAAAGTTTACCAATTAACTCTGTGTAATTTAAAAATAGGAATAAAATTCTAATATTTCCTTCTGCTGAAAGCAGCTCTGTTGTTATCTGAAAAAATGTTATGTGTATATTATAAAATCTGCCAATATTTAGAATTAATTTTCAGAACTTAAAATAAAAGACAGCATTCAAAGTAAAATATTAATAAAATGACTTTTCTTTTTAGTGGGAAGTGAAAGCCCCTGTACCTTCACCTTCATTTAATGCTATTTCAAAGCAGCTTACTAAAGTTCATGAGTTTATTCATAATGTTCTTTCACCAGAAGAACTAAATAATATTTTCCTGCGAGTGAATAATAACTTCAAAAACAAGTTGAGGGATCATCTTGCAAGATTGCAAGTTAACAATGATGGTGGACCTCAACATGGGTAAAGATTATTATCTAAACTTAATAAATGTTTAATAATTTTTTAAGAATTATATAAACCTTGAATGATAAAATTAATGCATAAGAATTTTCTTATCATTATAATTGTAATTTTTCTCCTTTAAACAAAAATAATATAATTTTTGATATTATTATACTAAATATGTTTGCTTTAAAGTTATAAAAAATGTACCAATAAACCTTTTTTTACATTAAAAAACATTTTAAAAAATTATTATTAGGGAATAAAAATTGACTAATTAGAAGAATAGATTCCCCTTAGTAACAAACGGAATGGAACCAAAACCTTCATAATAGATTATCAAAATAGGATCATTTTTTCTGAAATGTATGTACAAATTTGTTTTCCAAATTTCAAATTGGTGATTTTAATGCATTATAATTGATAAAGTATATAATCTGCATTCAGCTTTAGATAACCCCACAGAAAAGAAGGTATAAAATTATTTCATTTGATAAATCTTTACATCTTTGAAACCAATAAAAGCATTTGCTTTGGTCAAGAAATACTACAAATTTCTGGATATTGTTGGCGTAAACAGTTTGACAGCCTGTTCAGAAATTTAATTAAAACCTAACTTTTTAGTTTGGCTGGGCAAACTACATGCTGATTTTTAATTAATTTAGGTTTTCTTAAAACTAGCAAAGTAATGCTTACTTTATTACTTTTTTAATTCATAAAAATGTAATTGTGGAAGATTTACCTTTATCATGTACAGTAAAAAAACTGCTTTTAAATTTCCAACATAAAATATAACTTAATTTTCGAGTGGTATAATATCTATAAAATAGTATAGAAATTTCATCGATTGAAGTAATTTGTTACTTGTATCTTAACTGGAATTTTCCCGAAGTTTTGACTGATGTTAAATTAAAATGATTTTCAATTGAACTAATCATATACGATTGGTGTTAAATATTTTTTTCTTATTCTGACTTATTCTTTTTTTTATATAAATTAAATAAGAGCAACTTTTTTAAATAGATTTATTTCAAATACTGCTTCAATAACAAATACCATAAAAGTGAGGTTTCTGAAATACTTTAATTATTATACACATTTTTAGAATAGAAACATAAATTCTGTACTCAAATCAGAACTAAATTTGTTTGGCTTTTCCATTTATTTATTAAATGCATCTTGGATTAGCCACAATTGTGAGTTTGATAAATTTTTACACTTTCAGTATCTAAACATGTCAAACTCCATTCTTGCATTTGCCAAATGAACAAAGTTGATATGGTTGAAAAGATAAGTTCTTCAAATTTCTCAAAAACAAGTATATTTGAAAAAACAATATAAGTCAAGATGATGATAAAAATTAATATTTTCTGCTACCATCCTTTTTATTTCGGGAAATGTTTTATGTACAGTTTGCAAGTTAGAAACACTTTGCCCCAATACTTGTGAAACCAAGCATTGTGTGTGGAGTGAATTCACAACATCTGAAACTGAAAATGGCATTACATTTGTAGATGTTATGAATAAACAATTAACATGTCTAGTGTTCTCTGTAACCCTAATTCAATTGAGATGACAAAATCGGCAAGTTAATTCTTTTCAACTCCATCAAAAAAATTTATTCTTCTGTTATTAAATATACTAAAATCGCTCATTTCAGAAACCAGTTTTAGCATTAAGATTTAAAATATTAATAAGCTTTTCTTTTTTCCAGGTTGGTAACTCAAGAATTGACATTTTACATTCAAAATTTAAAAAAGCTTCAAGTACCTTGTGATTTTAATATGAATGATTTATGGCAATCTAGATAGCAGTTAATAAAAATATTTATTTATAAATTTATATTGATATCGCCAGTTGATTGTAAATTGATAGTATATATTTTTCAATTAATGATTTTGAGAATAAACTAATTTTATTGTTCAGTATTGCTTTCTTTCTCAGTCATTTTCTAACTATATAAATAATCCCTGAATTTTTGTTTTAAAACAAAATAACTTTTGTCTTATCCATGAATAGTAAAAGTTATACCATGAATCAACTATTTTATCTTTTAAAAAAATTGAAAATGCACGGAAAGAAGGGGGAAAAAACATCCACGAATACATAATCTCAAAACATATTTTGCTCAATGAAAATAATATGCAAAATTTTTAACAAACATTATAAGTAATTTTTATGAATCGTTTTATAAAATGAAATTCATGACAAAATATAATACAGAAGATAATACAACACAATGCACTTTAAAATGTTGTTTTCCAGTTCTTTATAATATAGTTTAAAAGGATTACTTCCTTTTAAAAATATGATGTATACTGATGTATTTCAAGTAAATCCTCAAGAATCTGAAAAATAAAGCATTTATTAATGTCTAAATCATTAATTCAGTATTTTTAAATAACATAAAAATAATCTTTGATGATACTGAAATATTATAAACTTATATACTGTAAAAGTTATGAAAGCATTAATTATTTTTCCTACATCATAAAAACAACTCTGATAAAGCAATATTTTTGTTCCCAAATCCTAAGATAATATTCAGATATATCTAATAAAATATTTTTTCCCCAAATCCTTATAAATTCTTGAAAATTTATCAGGATTTGGGCAAATTCTTGAAAAAAATTATAATTCATTTTTATAAAATTTTAAAAGTAAAATTTTTTTAGTCCACTTAAAAAAAAAAACTTATTGAACAAATTGCAATGTATTCTGGCAAAGCATATAAATATATTTCTAATAAATTGAATATTTCTGTATACATTTTCATGCTCCCTTTGAAATAAAAAAAAATATGATTTTTGTGTAAACTTAGTGGTGCAAAGTAGAGTACTCTTTAGGATTAGAAATGGAAAAACTAATTTATCAAATCATTTAAATGTAAATGATAAAATTAATATTAAAAAAATTCTCTTTTTTTATTGCTTAGCTAAGTAAAATTTAATCCACATTCAGTAATTTACATGTTAAAAAAGTAATGTATATTACTAGTATTAACGAAACATATGAACACTTTATATATTTATATAAATAACAATATTTAACAATACTTTAACAATTGGCTATTTGCTCTCCTCCTATATATTTAAAGTAATTGGATAAAGAACCAATCCCACAATCACAAACACTTTTAATTTTTGTCAGTTTTTATTTCAAATGGAAGTTAATCATTTCTAAACCTATCATCACGCCTCAGAAATGTTTTTAGAAAACTTTGTAAAATGTTATGCAGTTGCAATCCCTAAATAAAATATCTAAGGAACGGAATTTGCAAGATTTTGTCTTACAAAAACTTATGACTCCGAAACACATTATTTGATGGTCATATATTTTCTCCGTTTTAAGAAATATTGAGGGGGTGGAAAATCACTTTTTAAAACCAATAACTGAATTGATTTTGCCAATTTGCATTGATCTGCAATCAGAATGCTCTTTCTTAGTGTAAATCGAAATTTTAATGTTTCTTTCTTTAATTTCGTCAACATTATAATAATAATACCAGTAATATGGCTGTCGAATACAACCAGAAGTAGCAAATTCATTAAGTCACTCAAATTTGTTGAACTGCCTTTTATGAAAACAAAAACATAATCTCTATCTCTACAAAAAAAAAATGTGTATTTTGGTAACCTACAAGTAAGGTTATTAAATTAAATGTTACCAAATTTTACAGAGATATGGTTATGATACAAAAATATAGTAAAAATCTTAACTACAGATGACTTTCTTTTTTGCTTATTTTCAACAACAGATTGTGCTGATGAACTGAAATTCAAATAATGTTCACTGTTTAATTTAAAAAATAATTGCAAGATTTTCTATTATAGCTGAAAAAGAAGAATTGTGTGTAGTTTACTTAACAGATAAGACGGTGATATGAAAATTAAAAAATACATGAACTAGAAAATTATGTTTTTAAATGTTATGATCTAATGGAACTTCATATGCACAGTAAACACAAGTGTAAGGCTATTAACTCAAGTAAAATTTTGTAATATAGTTATGCTTAAAAATACTTTCTTAAGAAAATCATGAATATTATTTTATGTTTAAAAATTTAATTGAAAGTAAATGCAATCAATAATTCTGGTAAGCTAAATGGTTACCAAAGAAGGCTAACTGTAAAATATAACTAAAAGTTCCACTAGACTTGGAAAGTGTCAAACTTATATTTGTAGAGACAGTAGATATTTATGTCTGTCTATCTAGGAACCACATGCTTCAAGAAGAAGCAAAAATTGGTGAAATCGGACCAGTGATTGGAGCTGGGAGACTGTCTATTTTTTGTCATAATTATTTTAAATATATAAATAGAATTTTGATGCAAATTAATCAAATAGTATTATGTCTTGAATTAATTTTGTATGGATTTTACCTGATCAGAAGAAGTGCCAATTCGTTTTGCAACTTCATTTTTTTCTGAAATGGAAAGATTCAAAAACATGGTCAGTAAATCTCCATCCAAAATATTCTTATGAGGATTTTGTAGTAACTTCCGTTGACTTTTATACAACCTAATAATAAAAGCAAATATTTTATTAGATTGAAATTTGTGTTTTTAAGACTTGAAAATTCATTAAACAATATATTTTGAAAATGAATACTTATAGACATACCTAAAAGCTTTTGGATTAAGACCAGCTGTATGTGGGATGTTCACTACTAGAACATTTTGTAACATTAGTAACCTTCTATATGTTTTCTCAGAAATGGGTAAAATATAACCTAACCCTCCATCCAAGGTGGCTAAAAAAGGAAGGGAAGAAAGCAAGATCAATATAAAAGTTTGGGTTTTAAATTTAAAGTTGAAAATAGATTAACAAGAATATTCACCAAACATAGTGATATGTCGCTTTTCAACTAAAGCAGCTTGCCGCCTATCATGATTTGCTAAATCTCCAAGTCGGCTACGTATCCGAAAAAATGATGTTACTTGATAACCAAGATGCATGTCTGCCTTACGAAGAAGTTTTGATCCTCCAAAACTCTCTCTAGCCTCTGGACAATAGGCAAATACTACCAGGTTTTTCTCAACATCTGATACTAATAATCCAAGAAAAAGTTAAAAATAATTAGAAAGAATTAAAAAATGGTAATTTTAACATAATTTAGACAAAAAAAATTGTTATTTACCTAAGAAGCCAGCTTGTGCATTATCAATAAGAAATTCAATTCCATAAGCTTCTAATGGCTGAACATCCTTCAAAGTTATAAACAAAATTCAATATATATATTTTTTAGTAAAAAATATGAACTTTAACTAAATAAGAAAAACTTAACTTTTATTATACGGAATTCATTTTAACAATTTTAATTCTGAAATATTTTTTAATGTTAAAACAACATAGCTGAAGCTTTAATTTCTAAGGTTAATGAAAGAAATAAACTAGAGAATTTAAACTTAACATAAAAACATTTGTTTTATTAGAATAAAGAAAGAGAGAAATCTTTTCTTCAGAATTTGATATATAGAGTTCATTAATATAAAAGTAAAATGTCTAGTTTTTAAAACCCTGTATTATAAAGAAAAATTACAATCCACATTAGTTGCTGAAATGCTTTTGGAGTAAAAAATGCGTGAATAAATATTGTAGTATTTTTTTAAACTTAAAAATGTCTATCTTGTAATTTATTAGGGTTTGTAGATATACTTTTTATGAGTTTGTAATACTAATAACTTTCAAAACAGAAGCATAAAAAATTATTCTTTGAAAAATTATATCCATTTAATATTGGTGAATACATTGTTCTTTGCTTTTCATTTGGCACTGGATTTTTAGTGTTGTCAATGAAGAATAACTTTGAAAATCATACTCCATTTTTTACTGTTGTTTATCTGAATTTAAGAACTAACATCACTTTTAGAATGTCCAATTGTATAAAACCCATAAGAATTGGAAAACACACGAATGATTGTAACATTCTATATTAAAATGCTACTTTTTAAATCTTTAAAAAATTATGTACTTTAAGGGATGTTTAGAAGTTTTTTTTTATTTTATACATACCTATATATGCAAATATATTTCTTGTTAAAATTGTTTAATATATACTATGTAAGAACTACTAATAAAACTAATTATTTAAAACGCATTTCTCTTTAACACAAAGAACATTTTAAATAGTCAAATATATTCCATAAGAAAAAAATATTTCCTACTTTTTCTATAGAAGATTCTGCAATGAGATTAAAATTTTGCTCATATATAATATATATATATAAATTAATGTATCTAAATAGTAAGTTCTATATTATTTATTTATTTCATTAAAATTGTTCCTAGTTTACAATCTTTGACAAACATGTATTCTAACTAAATTAAATAGTACCTATTCATTAAATTATGCAAGAAAGAGAAAATCTTAAATAAGTCAGAAATTCAAAGTTCTTTTTAAATCTTGAAAGCAAAAACTAAATGAAAAATACACTGAATAAAGATAAATTTTGAAACTAAATTTCTTCAAAAGTATATACTTACCCTGCTAACAAGTGACAAAGTTCTACTATTTTCCTGATATCTTAGAAGAGATATTGATTTATAAATATCAGCCACAATTATTAGATTTTTTATAGAAATTGCTGAATGGATATAGATATGTGTATCTATGAATGCAACACCAATCAAGTCATTGTCTTTTAACTGCCAGATGTAAATCTGAAGAAGAAAACACATAATAAAACTTATAACCATAAAATAAAAAGTAAAAACTATAAACATTTTCTATTTTGGTTATTATTGATTCATTTTATCTGAATACACATATCTACAGAACTGATACACATTTGCTCAATTTATTAGAAAAATAAGAAGTTATACAACCAGGAAACAAAAATTAAAATTAGAAGATAGTTTACCAAGGCAATACATGTTTTTGTTGGCGATATGATTTCATTATATGAGACATTACATTTTACTTTTTTCCATTAGGAAAGAACCAGAGAAGATTGTAAAGTTTTAAAATAAATAGACTTTGATGTTTGTCCTAGTTTGATGCTTCAAAATATTTGGAATGAACCAAAAACAACTAGTTATGCATAAAAGATTTCATTAAATTTAAATACAGTCAGTTATTCCTGGCAAATAGCTCGTTTTAAAAGCAGTTTGTAGTTAATAAATGGCAGGATATTACAAGTAATCTTTTTAATCCAAAATAGTTTATTTCTTTTTTCTGTCATATCATTTATTTTACACAGAGGTTGTTTAATGTTTCATGTAAATATATTATAATTAAAACAAATTAATTATGAATAAGCAAAAAAGTCTATTAAAAATAATGATTTTAATAGAAATATGGCTTCTTTCATAATGTTCAAAGTCATATTATTTATTCTTACAACAATAAAAAAAACTTTCAATCGAAATAGCTATAATCTTACTATGCAACCAGTTTAAAATTTAACATGAAGGTACATTTATAAAAAAAATTATTCAGAAATGTGGGTAATTACGTTCTTTCCATATTAAAATTAAAACTTGTAATTTAGGATAAGGCTACTTTATTAAGAGTTTCTGCAGTTTAATGCACACTACTACTTTTCTAATTATTTCAAAACATTTTTAATATATAATGGCTTACTTTTTGTCCAATGGCACTCAAAAGGAAGCCAGAAACTTGACAAATTGCTGTCACAGGACCTTTCTGTTCTTTACTATAAACAGTCTGTAAAATGATTTTTCCTAAGTTAGATATATTATATGATGCACAAATTGAAAAGAAAATATAATTTCCAATTTAAAAAATCAATACATATTTTAAAATTTTTCAAAAAAAAAATTAGAAGAAAATAAAGGTTTGGAATATAATTATCAAACTTAATTTTTACTAGATTTTAAAAAAAAATAGATTTAGGTTTATTTTTATCTAATTTCAGTGAATTATAAAAATTTTATTAAAAAATTTAATTTATTTTTAAAACAAGAACTCTTTACCTATTATATAAGGTTTAATACAAAATCTTGACTAGTTTTGAGACTTTCCAGATACAGAAGACATAAAGTGAATTTACCCATTCTAAGTAGTTATTTACTTCGTCAAGAAGTGTCAAACAAATGGTTGAAATTGGCACTGCCAATCACTGACTTCAGCTTTTTTCAGTATAGATTTTTTTTAATGTCCTTACAGACATCTATTTCAAGGCAAGCAGAATAATAAACTAATATTCTGAAATATATGCCTACTAATAATAAAAACAAACTTCTCTATGTGCATTGGCACTCTTCAAACCTATAACTCTCAAACTTGGCACGTATATACTTTGGAAAATGGGAATGCATACCTTGGAAGTATTATATATATATATATATCTATATAAATAATTATATATATATGTATTTAACAACATATTTTATTGTTGAAGTGAAACTGAAATCATTTTCAATGTTGTAAGTAATATTTCTATCTGGAATTTTTCCTATTATAGATGATCAAGATATGAGGATTCGGCTTATTTTTCCATGTCAAGTAGTTTTAAAATAAAATTAATGAAATTTTTTAAATTTTGTTACATTTACAATATGACTTCAGCGGTGTAAATTTTTTAAAGTGTGTCCATTTTTAAATGTTGCTACTCTTTCCTGTGTGATGTTTTGATGTATAAAGTTAAAAATTGAAGAAATGCCTAGCATAACGAATAGAACATTGTAAGGCTTCTAAAATAATAAGAATTACAAGTTTTTAACAATAATCAGTTATCTTAGCAAACCAACTGGTCCCCAAAAGCGATTAGTATACAATAAACTAAAAATCGCTTGGAAAGACAATAAGATTTTCTAAAAGCATTGATCATTTTATTAAACTTTCAATTCCTACCTCCCTTCAAAATTAATCAAAAACTTGAAATCAGCTTTCTCTATGGCCTAGATATTGAACTATCATTAAAGTATTTAAAAATTTATAAGTGTTAAATCAATAAAAATAGAAACATACCTAATTTAGATATAAAATATTCATGTATAAATAAACATAATTAAATATTTATGCACAACAGACATTTTTATAAAAAAAAATTGCTGGTAAACAAAACAAAAAAATCATTGTTTAACTGAATAAAATATCAGACTATTTGAGCTAAATTTCAATCAAAAAATAGTTTAAAGCATTTTTTAAAAATCTATATTATAATACCATAAAAGCAAAACTTTCAAATTTCTAAAATTGGATAAGAAACTTATAATAGAATAGAAACAGACAGTAAAATTTTTTTTTAAACTGAGAAATAAATAAAATGAATTAGAACAACAGGCACTGCAACTTAACATTCTAATAAATAATGATGCAAACATTTTCAACAATTAATACATAGCTAAGAGCATTTCAGTTTATTTAAAATAACTTTAATTGCATTTTTTAATATTGTGCAAATTTTTTATGCACTCTCACAACAAATTTTTGTAAAACTTAAATATCTAAGCTATATGATTATTAAATTATCAATATCTTTACATTTTAAAAATTGTAAACCACAGGTAATATCTGTTTGTTTTACCTTCATTTTATTTTTGGTAAGAGGTTGACCAGGCTCAGGAACAACATCGATAATATCTAAAATTATGATCTAAAACAGAAAACAATGAACTCAGCAATCACCTTCAAAGTTAATAAAAAAAGAAAATAATCATTACTATTAATATAATATATAAAAAAATTTATAATGAATCCTGAATTAAAGTTCTGTATACGCAGAACTTCAATAACTGTATAAACATTATCAATCATAGAATTAGATCCACATTAATGTAACACTCATTAGAATTTCCGCAATAATTTTCAATGATTGTGCAATTTAATTCACAAATGATTTCATTGTTAGAATATTATGGAATAATAACATTGTGAGAATAACTCTGCTGTCTGAGATTTATATTTAAATGCAATTGTTTTATTTTCGATATACAATCTATTCCTATAAGTAAGGATTACAATAAATCAATGAAACAATTCAAACCACACACACATATGAAAAAAGGTTTATATTTGCTGATAATAAAAGCAGAATAGCTAATACTATCAGCAAGTATTCAATTTTTCTTTTTCAAAAAATGAATAAATAAATAAATACTTAAAATATTATATACTAATTTATTTTTCAATGTCAAAAAAACATTTCATGGATTAATAAACAACAATTCTAATTCAATCAAAGCCAATTCTTCTGAATACATATTTTCAATAATTTACTTGTTTTTAAAAATAAAAAAAACCATACAATGTATCACAATAGAAAGGATGTACTGAATTTCCACTCGATTCCTCTCTGAATAGCTAATTTCTTAACTATAAGAGATGGGTATATGTTTCCAATTGGGCAAATACTTTGAATTATGTAAATAAATTATGTTATTAAATGTACATTATTTGAATTCATAAGCATACTGGTGAAAATAAATCGAAGTGCACATTTTTTATTCAATGCTCTAGTCCTATTTAATCACATATAGTAAAATATATAAAGTTGCACATTTCTGAGAATAAAATTGTCCGAGTTTTGAGTATTAGCTACTGTAATTCTACATTATTTGGTAATCTTTCGCTTTAAAATCGTTGTAAGAAATTTGGCAGAATTCTCTCTGCCGCCCGCCTAACGGAAAAGTACAAAATATTACTATTTTGATGATTTCATATATTTTTATTATGACTTTGAAACATCAATAGAAATTTCTTCCTAGAACAACATCATATATAGGTCTGAAAAAATAAAATTTATAGTCTTCAAAACTTGGTCAATTTTGGTCGTTTATGGCTGGATTTTTTCTCTCTCTCTCCTGCTTAAATTGTTAACATATCAAAAGTATTTTACTAAATATGATTAGTAGGACCAGGTATCTTTGCAACTTCATATCAGAATTTCTGATAATTAGTGTGAAGTAAAAATCCAAAATGATATCAAATAACTTGGAATGCTAATATGATATGCATACGTATTTTTTAAATTCCATTAGCACAACTAAAAAAGAAAAAAATTGAAAACTAACATATATTTCACTAATGAGAATGATTTAAAATAATTTTGTAATATTCATATTTTTAAACAATTTAATTCAGTAATACTGAATAGCGGAGACATAATATGACTGTCACAAGCAGGTATAGCCTGTATCTTATCAGTATATGTTGAGCATTTGTTTGAAAATCCTTGAAAAGAAACCTTGTTTACAAAAAAAATGAACTATTCTTTGGTTTATCCAACACCAGATAGGGTTGTCGAACGCAACTCTGTAAAGTTTTAAAAAGTTCTTGTGAGGCCTGGAACGACGAGATTATATCTCTAGCTAAGGTTATGGGGACTAGAAGAAAAACATAATAATATTGATGCGCTGGTAAGGAAAAACAATGGCAAAAACTATCAAAGAACTTATGAAATTGCTTTTTTGCCAGTATCACTATTATCAAAACAAAGTGTAATCTCATTCAAGACACATTCAATTTTTTAAATTTTTTGTTAGGAATGCAACTAAAAATGTCTGAAATCTCACATTTGGCAAACTTTTACCTGAAAAAAAAATCCTAATCTGTCGATTTAAATTACATTTTAAGCCTAACTAGGCAAAATCCAGAAAACTTAATAAACCTCAATACATTTTTTAAATTGAAAATTCCAGTTTCAAAAATACGAAATTTAAAAATACATAATTTCAAATTCTTCATAAATTGTTTGAGAAATGATTGTTCATTTCAGAATACAATCATTCCCTATAAGATCTAGAGACTATATAAAAGTAAGTACTACATTTTAAGGAATGAATAATAAAATATCAATACCCGTCCTCTGCTTGTCACATCTTCACCATACGCATAACTGGTCGACACAGCAATGTATCCTTTCAAACCACTTCGAGTACCTTCAGAAGCAAGCATTACATTCTTGACATTCGTTACATGTTCCCATTCATCAAATTCCATTAATGTGTTTGGTATGACTTCCCAACTCACAGGGGAAAATAATTGCATATTGAATTTTTCTGTCACTGGGAATATATACCGTTCATCAGCTGCAAAAGTAGAAGGCATTAATAACCATTTGAACCATTTCTTGTCTTTTTATGAATTTTTAATAAAAATTATGTAGTATTATTTTTATAAAAAATTATGCCACATAATTTTTGTTGAATAAATTGTTTCAATATAATCAATTTTATTATGAGAAAGAGTACTTTAATACTAGGTTTATGAACATTTCTTATATATCTACAAACAAGCACCAATTTGGCACATTAACGAATGCATATATTTAAAGGAAAGCAACCATTCAGAAAGCTACATAAATAAACACAACCTTTAAAAGAACGTTTCAATCTGTTTGTTTCTTAATGTTTAAAAAAGAATAATTTTGGTAATGTTACATCAATTCCCAAAGCATATGAAATAGATCAAAATTTATCAGGATTGCCACTCAAATCTGGAAAAAAATTCCCTGTGCTTTCCCTGAGTGTATATTCAAGACATGAGAATTGCAGAACTAGCCTTCGTGTTCTAGTTATAATGAGACTTTAAGGAGCGGAAAAAGTAAGGAAAGGAAGCAACAATGTAACATTTTTTGAAATAATAGCATAATAAAAGATTTCGATATTTATCTTTAAAAAAGCAATTTATCTTCATTTATTATCTATGATTTAAGTAAAGATCAAATTTATATATTACAAGCATATGAATATATTACCTCCCATGCTATTTACTTGTAAGTAACAAAAATAAGGACTGGAGTGAAATAAAACATAAAACATTTATGTTACCATGATACAAATAATTTAATGGTTACTTTACAAAAAGGACTTTACAGTGAAAAATTAGTATTCAATTTTGCTAATTCATGCATTTGGTCATCAATTTTTGCAGATTTTTCAGCTATCAGTTTTATGGAGCTAATCTTCCATAAATAAAGTATGATCTTTTTGTGCAGCCTTATGTATACTTTTTAGCTTTAGCTATTGCTGTGAAAATATTTTTGATACATCACTGAATATATTAAAGAACAAATGTGGCACAGCAAGTTTTAATATTTCTACAAATCCAGCTTTAAATTATGGTTATTAAACTAAAATGCTCAAAATAGGTTATTTTCAAACATTAAGTCTGACATTTTCGTATTTGATTCATTATTTTTAGTGCCTAAATCCAGCATCAGTGACAACTCTTCTGAACTGGAACATAGTCTTGTGACTAATAAGTGTCTGTTTTCCCATTTTACTTAGACTTATTATCTTCTTACAAAATGAGTTGTAAGCAACAAATTGATTTTTTTTAATCCATCCAATTTGTATTACATACAGACTTTGGTTGATAAAAAAATATTCCTAATTTATTTTGAATAAGTTCACAGTATATCAAACTCAAGTATAGTAGAGTAAACATGAAAAAACTATTTCCACATATTAAAATGCTGCTAATCTAGTAATAGAGATTTATTCTATTCTTCCATACAGCTTAAAAGTTTCACTCATGTTCATTATCTGCAATTTGGGAATCTTATGGGGAAAATACAACTATCTCACAAATCAAAAGTAGTATAACCTATACAATAAAAAGGCAAGAGAGAAAAGGGAAGAATTTCCACATTACAAAATCGCAAAAGGTATTGTTTCTGGGAGCTAGGACCGGTGAACTGTTATTATTGATTATAAGGTATCTCTATATTTTCCCTGTTTTTATTTAAAAAATTCAAATTTCTCTACATTGTTCCTCCCCCACCCAGTTTTCCCTGTTCTCCTATTGGTATGGAAACTTTTTTTGTTTACCAATTTTTTAAAATTGTATAAACAAATATTTTTCATAAAACAATGAATTCCTAAAAAAAAAAAAAGATAAAACGCTTTAAATTCATTAAAGCATGGAATTATAAAATCCTTTTACATTACTACAGAATTATTGATTTTATTTTCCCTTTTAAATATTTCATTGATGTAATAAACATTTTTAAATCTTACTCTTTTCAATGGTTTCATATTCTTTCTCATCTCCATTAAATCGTACAAGTTTAGAACAAGCTTCTAAGCTGCTGGTAACAATACAATAGGTTTTTGTGTCGGGATGATAATTAATAAAGTGAGGAGTGCATCGTAAAGGCACTTTGCGTACAGGCCATGGAGCATCATAGTTCAGGTGAGTAGGCAAAACACAAATACGTAATTCCCCCTGCAGGAAAGAATGAATCAAACAAATGTTAATTAAGGTATACAAATACAATACAATACATATTTTCTTTTTGAAAAACACAGAATTGCATATTTTTAACTAAAAATAATTTAAAAAAGTTTTTAATTATTTTATTTTTTTTACTCTAGAAGGTATATATATTTTTTCCATATCTTCAGAGTATAAATGATTAAAGTGTAGTAAGTCTGAAAATTTTATTTACAATATACCTGTTTGTTAAAATACAAGAAACCTCTTGGACAGTTCACATTATGAAATGGCGCAAAACAAGTAACCGCACCATCAATAGTCATTGAATGAATTCTAAGTTCACCATGAGCAGTGAGAAACAACCAATATGGATTTGAACCACACACAAATACCTAAGTGAATAAATTAAAAATATATATAATAGAGAATTGTAAACATATTTAATGCATTGTTATTCATTTATTTTACCAATTTATGACAAAATATATGTTATACATTTACAAATAAGAAATGAAAAAAATTAGTGAAGAGATCAATCCTTTTTAATTAAAGTTTTTAATTAATTAAATCAAAAATCTTCAAAATATATCTTTGTGACTGTAAACAAAGGATTAACTTTTAAATTTTAGCTTCAAAATTGCTTATCAAATTATAAAATATCTAGTATAACAAATTTTAACCTCATTATGTAAGTTTTGAAACAAAATATTTAAAACTTTGAAGCTGAACTATCAATTATTACTCAAGTATGTAGAAATGATACAAACCCCACTATAGCCTGATATATCTACAAAATAACGCAGCCAGCGTTTGCAGGGAGGAGTAGGTTCAGCTTCTTCATTTTTCTTTGATTTGAATAACTTCCTTTCTCGAGTTAAAAGCTCATGATTAACCTATCGAGCAAACTTATGTATAATATGCAAAGGAAAATAAAAAATAATAAAAATAATGATTTTGAGGGTTTTATGTAGCAGAGCTTGAAACAATGAAGATGAAATATCAAATATGCATCCATAACTAAAAATAGCTTTAATTTAAACTTTTTACCGTGAGAAATAGTTTATTTATTACTTCTATTAGTCTAATAAAGCTTATTTAACAGTCTGTAAACATAATAAATAAATTATCTCTTTGCAACACACTATTTTAATGAGTATACTGTAATATCAGCATATATCCAAGAATTAAATTTTAAATTTTTATTCAAAAGGATTATATATATATATATATATATATATATATATATATATATATATATATCCAGATGCCCGAGTTCATTTCAAGAATAAAATACAATAATAAGATTCCTTGTAAAACTGAAAAGCAAAGATGGTTTCCTTACCAACTAAGTCATTATTCCTTTCAGTTCATAGACAAAAACAATAAAATATATTACATGCTGAAGTGACAATAGATAATTACTTAGTAGATATTGCATAATTCATTATAAAATAAATATTAAACCTGATCTGTATTTTAAATTTAAAAAAAATATTATAATCAAATATATTCACAAGAGCTAATGTATTCATAACTTCTGAAATTATCTAAAGTTGAACACTTTTAAATATGTTTGCCAAAAATATTTCTGTTCCTTTACTTTTATTCAAATTTTCTGAAAGCTATTAAGTTTTCATTTAGATACTTCTAAAGAATTAATAATTTAGAAAATTACAAAAATATAGATTTTTTTTATTTATTTAAACATGGCAATACCGATATATTTAAAAATCATTAAAGAATGAAAATCACATTTAAGCTCTTAACACATTAATTGTCATGTGTGTTTGCAATGAAATATTCATCAGGTCACGTGCACCACTGTACAAAGCACATTCAGCTGGATATTCCCACCAATATTTTAAGAAAATATGAATTGCTGATTGGCGCAATAATCCCTCGCTCCATTTATTTCTATGGTATGATGCTCAATCATTTATTTTCATTACTTTGCATTCGTTTCCTATCTCATCAATGTACAGGATCAATTGCCGAGTCTAATAAATATTTAATAGTTTTGTTACTTCCTCTAAGAATGTCTTTTCAAACACATCCGAATTTCTTGCGCAAGTAATCAAATAAGCATCACCTCAATACGGATGATTCAGCCCAAACACCCGAATATGGATTATGTGGCAGTCAACGTGTTAAATTTTACACACCTATAGAGGGAAAATATGAATTCTTTCTACAGGAAAAAAAATTAGAAGAAAAGTGAAGATTCACTTAATTTAATTTATTTTCTATTGAAAAGAATTCAGCCTCCCACTATTTCTACACATGCTAGGGGACACATATAAAAAACACTTTTAAACAATATGAATTTATCCATAAGTGTGTGACAATTTTTGAAGTGTGGATTATTTTGGTTCCTAGAGACAATGATTAGTTAAGATGATCTACAGAAGTTTTTTCAAAGAAATGCCATGATAATCTCTGAAATAGGTAGTCTTCATGCAACTAATCCTACTTATACTGATATTACTTGTATTGAATGAATGATAACAATAAAAATTACTAATACCCCAATACATTATTGCAAATTAAACCACTAAAGGATATACACAGACATTTTTTAAACATTTACGTTTCAAACATACCTTTCTAAATCTAAGCTTTAAGTGATTTTCTATTTCAATCTCATAAAAAGGGAAAACTTCATATATAAGTAAATCTTCACCAGCACGAGCCTGAAAATACATTGTAAAGAACAATGATAACTGGCCAAAAAAGAAGATAAATTTAAATTCAATTTTTTAAAAAAATGTAATGGTACATATCTAAAGCCAAATTAAATAACAAGCAAAAATTTAAAATAACATGTTTCAATTAACGTTATAGCAGCAAAAAATAATTCATACCAGTAACATAGGTCTTGAATTTCGAATGCCTAAACCAACAACTAAAATTTCATGAATAATTGGCAAGGCTTCATGCAATTTCTCTGAAGATTTTTCAGAAGCACTATAAATAAATTTTAAGTTAATGTTTAAATGGATTATGTTTATTTAGATATAGTGAAGTTTTATACAAATACAAATAATAATAGAAAAATTATTTCTTACCTCGGTAAAGTTGAAGTTGCTTGACCACTGTCGACCAAATACTTCTGTCCCATGGGAAAGTTCTTCACTAGATAACACAGTTTGTAAGTAGGTAAACTGTATATCTGTAATGGAAAAGAGTTTTTAAAACATGAACGATCATGAAAAACATAATTAAATATCCTGTTTTAATTATCAACTATATTCATCAATACATTATTCAGTTTATGATAAATATGTAGAATATTCATAATTTTAATACTTTATAATTAATGCCAAAATTAGATTTAAAAAAATTAATGACAGTTAAATAAATTTAACAAGCATGATCATGCTATAATCCTTTACTTGAATGATGTTGGAAATGGCATGTTAACATCAATAAAATATAATACTAAATGAATATCCAAAAAAGAATTTCAGAATCACTAAATTTTAAAATTAAAATTTTTTAACAATTTAATATTTTTTTACTAAATCATTCATATAATTATGAAAAAAAGTCAAAGATTAATTTAAATAATGGTTCAAACATTCAATAATGAGCAACACATATTATAAAAATATAATGAGTTATTAAAGGCGTCAAATGATAAAAAAGAAAAATATAAATTTCGCTTTCATAAAATTTTACTTTAAAAATATACTATTT
>JAOUZG010025245.1:5645609-5661279 GCA_026289955.1 Argiope argentata
TTTAAAAATTTCTACTGTATTCTATCTGTTATAGTACAATATTGAAAATTCAAACTATGTGAAATTTGACTTGCTGACATAGATAGGGATTTTTAGGTATTTTTGATTACCATAAATACCTAAAAAGTTTTTGAATCATATATAAAGGGGGAGTGGGAATATCACTCTGAAAAAAATTATATAATAAATAATTTTACAAAATAGTAAGTAGCAAAGCATATTAAATAAATGGTTAAAACATTATGAATTCAAATTAATCACTCTCAGTGACTAAATGCCTATTGATTTTCAACACTTTTAATGTAACTGTTAAACCTAACAAACCAATTCCTCTATCATAACCATAGTTTTAATTTCACCAATTTTTATTTTATATGATTATTTTACAACCCCCAGATTTACCCTTAATGATCTCTTACTCTTCATTACCATTTATTTTTTAAAGAAATTTCAAAAACTCTATTTCGTTGTACCTTTTTTGTAAGAGAAAACCTTTATAGAGTTCCTAGTCACAACCATTAAATAACATGTCTAATATATTGGTTTTGTCAATATTTATTTTGCATGAAAGCACATGACACTAGATATGTCATCAGGGTGATAAGCTTCTATATTAAAAAAATATTATGAAAAAATTTTAGATTCACAATATTAACAACTGGGCTTCTGGTTAATTGAGTCCTTCCTTTTACAAACACGACCAATTAAAATGCTCAATCATTATGCAGTCAAAATTTAAAATAGTTTATTATTTTGTTTTAATGTGGTTAACTTAATCAATATTATCCAAAATGATTATGTTAATACAATTAATTAATTCTATTATGGTTGACAAAGGCAACTAGTGTAAATAAGATTAATTTATTCATGTTAATTATCATTAATGAATTGTATCTTATCACAACAAAATAAAATAGTATTCTATATCATTATGGGAATAAAGGTGATAAGCATTCTGAGTAATAAGATATACTTCAAAATGGTTAAATTAATTAAAAATGAAAATTTATAAAATTGTTGAGTTTTTGAAGTTAAGAGCTTTGTCAAAGTTCTATTTTTAAATATGGTGAGGAAAGATATAGATGATCAGAAAAACTATTAGAAAAACTGCCATTAAAAATAATTTTCCTTAAATCATAAAATAATTTGCAAAAATATTTAAAACATAAATAACTAACCGCATACTAACCTCTAAAATGCCATTTTCTCGTACAATAAATAACCAAAATGTAGGAGGATATTCTTTGACTTCAATTTTTCGTCTTTAAAAAAAATAAACAAAAATTAAAGAATATAATTTAGAAGTATTTCAAATAACATAGTAAAAGCAAAGATGGTATAATGAAAGCAAACCTTGCTTTCTTTCCAGGCACTTTAACTTCGTCAACAACTTTTTCAACAGGTGTTACAACATCTCCATATAACAAAGCATCTTCATCATCAATAGCACTAAGAAGAAAAAATGTCATTACATTTCATAAAAAATTTACAAGACAATGCATGCCAGTAAATAAGCATATTGAATTTTTAGATATGATATAGAAATATAAAATGCAACAATGTAAAACAATAAAAAGAAAAAAAATCTCTAACAGCTTTATAAAAATTCCATGAAAAATACTTTGATACATCTAAGAAATTACATAAAAAAAGAAAAGCAATTTTTTTAAAATTAAATCCACTGTTTGTTTATAATTTGACATTTGTAAGCATGAAATCTGAACATAATATACATGACAAATAAAATGCTTCAGTTTCATGTCTTTTAAATGTAAATCAATTTTAGATGTAGTATGAAAATAATGATATTGAATAAGGTGTAACAGTGTTTTATTTTCGAAATATTTAAAAAAAATTCCTTGGTAATATTTTGTAAAAATTCAAATCATAAATTTTCAACAATTTTAAATCTATTTAAATTAAATCTTTTTATTATTAAATTTATAGCACTGCAATTATTTCATGGCAGATTTGTAAGAATAACTAACATCAGATCTATAGTATAAACTAACAGATGTGTTTGTTTATTAAATGCATGCCAGTGATTAATCACCAAAGATAATGGATTGTTAGTTTATTTACTATGTTCACCAATGATATAGAATTAAGTTTAAAATTTGCCAATGGCAATTAGCTGACAAAAATTCATCAATAGCATGAGATCAATTCACAAATACCCTAAGTTAAAATCAAAGTATTTTGATACAAAATATTATTTAAGATACTTTTTAAAACTTCCTCAAAATAAAGGTCTTCTAGTATAATAGATTCTCCTTCATTCAATTTGCCATAGACATTTCAAGATTTTCTTTTTATAAAACAAGAATTCAATATAGTTTCGTATTTGTGAGCATAAATACTGCTCAGTAAAAAATCATAGTATGATAAATATCAGTTTTTTAAATCTATTATTTAAAACAAGTAATAAAAAAAGATTTTTTTAAAAATCAATTCCTACTTAGATAACAAGGAAAAATTTAGGAAATTAGGAAGATTTTTATTTTAGTTACTTTCTATTAAATAATTACAATTGTTGTTCTTGTGTGCCTCTACACGATGGAAGGAGGGGTACAGTAGTTTTTAAGGGTATGGACCCGTGAGCACCCCAGGGCAGAAGTCTGACTTCTAGCTCATATACATGACAAACCCTTTTTACAGGGTAGACTTCATTCACACATTACATTTATTCATCCACAGATTGTAATTTAGATCTGAAAACAGAAGGATCACCTCTGACCTAGTACCCCCAGTGGTATTACTTTTCACATGGAGAACTTTGTGACCATAACAGATTTAACAACCACCATACACAGAGAGTCTTCAACTGGCAGATGTGAACTCGTTGTGGTTGTTACTTATGGCACTTGCCATGGACAAGCCCCGCTGATACATCAGCAGATTTTAAGCAGGAGATATTTGTCTCTTGCTTTCAAGTAGCGCCATCTAGGGCCAAGAGTATGACTTAACTACACACATATCACAACCCTTTTCAGGGGTCGGACTTCATTCATGTAAATTCATTCACTCATCTCAGATTGTAATTTAGACCTGGAACAGAGAATGATCACCCCTGACCCAGACCCCCCTGTGGTATTACTCTCGACATGGAGGACTTTGCGACCACGAACAGATTTAATGAGCGCCAACCGGCACACACTCGGGGAATTTTTTGGCTGGTGAGTTTCGAACTCGAAACCTAAGATGCGAATCAAACGACTTACCAACCAGGCTACCCCGTCCTGACAATTGCAGTTACTATAAATAATTGATCAAAAAATTATACTACCATTGCATTTTCAATGCCAATCAAGGATTCAAAGCAAAGCCAATTGTGGCATAACAAAATGTGTGAATTTTCTACATCAGTTGGGGTAACACAAGTCAGATTATAAATTTTTAATTTATAGATTCTGTATTGTTTTAATTCGAAAGTACTTCAAAATGAATTGAAAAAAATCAATTAATTAACAATGTGTGATTTTAAATGCATCAAACATTATGAAAATAAACAAAATCATTTAAAATAATCAGCTGAAAACATGTTAAGCCTAACTGCAGAAGTGTAGAGAAAAATAAATTTGTTTCCTATTTGGCAGAGGGGAAGATTTTAAATAATTAATAAAGAAATTAATTTATAATATTTAAAAAATGTATTAACATCAAATGTCATTCACTACAATTTTAAAATATTCAGTTGAACTTGATTGGATGACTAAAAAGTATTTTATTAACAATTGAAAATTTGAACAAGATATATATATATATATATATATATAGGGAGAGTGTGAGCTAATAGTAGGAATTAAATAAGGAAAGCCAATGGACCAGTTACTCAACACTAACCATCAGTCTGATTTTTCTACTTTCATGTCTAGATATTTCATCAAGAGTTTTTGGCAACACACCATTTTTGAGAAAAATAGAAGCTTCATAATGCATTCACTATGAAGAAACTTTTTGACGAGGTTCAGAAGCCAAAATCACTGCATCAGTTTTGATAATTTTGATTATAGTCAATATGTGTGTGCCCGTAGTCAATATGTGTGTGCGTGTGTATATCATTAAGGGTTACTTGCCCACTTCTTAATTCTGTTTTTGAGACAAATAGGGAAAAATTAAGCTTTATAATGCATTCTCTTTGAAAAAATCTCGCAAAAATGTCAGCTAGCCAAAACCACTAAACCTAACGATGTTTAATTCCACTTATATTTAAGGAAACTGATGTTAAAAACTTTTGAACATTTTTCTAAAATAATCTTTGCATGTATCTAAATATATTAAATAATGTAATTAATACAGGAAGAATTTTGACTTACTCGGGATTTATTTTCAAAACATCAGCAACATTTATCACAGGAGCAATATTGTTTGTTACTTGTGAAGTTTCTTCTGGTTCTTTTTTTGGCAATGTATTAAACAAACCACTAATATCTTTATAAACACATAAAGATGACACTCGAGATTTCTAAAAAACAAACAGAAACAGCATTTACATTTCAAAGTTAAAAGAAAAAAATATCTACATTTCTTATGCATTTGATTTTGATATATAAAATGATAGGAAGACGACATTCAAGTAGATATGGTATTTTTATTAAAAGGTACTGTTGAAAAACAAGACAATAATTTACAAGACAAGTAACAATTATTTTAAAAAATATAATAGTACTATTCTAATATCAATACTTTTAGTGGGATCAACTTAAAAAGAGGCAATTCTATATAACTTTTGAAATAAAAAAAATAGAAATATTTTTATCATACATTACTATTTTGTTATATCTCAAATAAGTGTAAGTTATAAAAATCCATTTTTCATTCTATAATACATATTAATCTTAATTAATTTATTTCAAAAATAATTTCTAAAAAAAATGGAAAAAAATTTGCAAAATATTACTTGGTTAATACCAATTAAGAATAAATATACGAAAAATATCTACCTCATTTTCCTTCTATATTTTAAAATATTCAGGTTTTTAAGTGATATTTCTATAGAGCAGTAATTACAGTGACACGTGCTTAAATTCCAGCAATGAATTTAAATTTCAAGTTCAATTTATCCATTTAAGATTTAATGCTGCTTATAATGAATATTGAATTTACAAATGTCTTCAGCATGAAATAGTATTTTAAAAAATGTTTAAGTAGTTTAAAACCACACACACATTTAAAAAAAATCTTATTAATTTACCACTTGAGCAAGTTGAGGTCTAGAAACATGCAATTTTGCTCCAGTTCCAAGTTCATCTGGCTTAAGACATAATTGTATAACTAGACCTTCACCACTCATGATGACAACATAAGGATCTGCCACTGAAGCCCAAACAATAGGAGAGCCTACATCTAATGGGATGTGCTGAACCTGACGTGAGCCTTGTAAAAGACGAACACCCATCTGAGAGACTTGAACTATAAATCGATTATTTCCAATATTGCCAGCGAACACTGTAGGTGCTTGTGTGCTGAATCCACTGTGATCTAATTCATTGATTTCTTGTCCAGTTTGCAAAATCTATTAAAGAATTGTTTAGTTTAGATATAAACCAAATTAGAAATAAATTTCGAAATAAAATCACTTCCAGTTTACAAATTAAAAAAAAAAAGGTTGCATAAATAATGAAAATGTAAAATAATCATAATTTTTTTGGGTTACTTGTGTTTATAAAAGAGGAATACTAGTACATACACAAAACTTCGTGAGGGACAATCTGTCAAAATAGATATTGGCAAATTGTTACAATATATTTATATACAAAAGTGAATTAGAATAACAATACTTTATGGTACAAATTAAATATTCAAAGTTGATGAAGAATTTCAACTTTCAAATAATATAAACATGAGACTTGGAAAGACAGAATATATGAAATTAAAGAAATCATAGAGAAATAAACAATATTAAAGAATACTAAAAATTTCTTAACAACAAAAGAACTAGTTAAATAGATTATTTTTTTAAATTTGCACATTTACTTTCATTATGTTTATTGATAAAGAAAAAAATACTGATATATGAAGAAAGTAATTGATATATTTTAAAAAGAAATAAAAATATAATAGACCTACAGAAGCTTGGAAAATTTTATTAACATAGAAAATTAAAATTTTTAGTGTGATAATAATAATTTCTAAGTTAAATTATAAAAATCACATTTTATTACCATACTGCTATCAGTTCGACTCAATATTAAAAATGCATGGGAATTCTGCAAACTCTGCTTATTTTGATTTTCTTCAGTGATTTCTTCTTTTGCCTCTGGTAATTTTTCTTCCAGATTCTAAAGTAAAACAAAATTTAATATTTTTACTTACTAATTGATTAAATATATTAATTTAGTACAATATATTTTATAAATATAAAATAATACAATTAAAAACTAAGTTTTTTCTTAGAAGATATTTATAAATTTAAAAATTTAATTTTTTACAACTAAAATAAAAATAACTATATATTTAACTTCTATTAAAAGAGACAAATTGAAAGAAAAATATCAAAGAAATCAAGAATTGAGATCAACGTTGAAATGGGTTTTATTGAAGTCTAATTTACCTCAGTATCAGTCAACTGCCCGACGACAGTCCACATATCAACACAGCCAGGCAACTCAAAAGTTGTGACAACTTGTGGCCGAATGGTTCTCTAAGAATAATAATTTAAATTTAAAATTCTTTACATAGTTTCTTCATATAATCTAATATTGGACTAAATAACTAACTATTACATAAAAATTAAATTTATGAAAAATGTCCTTTCAAAACAAGCATTTTACTATTTAAAAAACTATTGTCTTAGATAAGAGGCAAAAATTTGATTAATTAAATTAATTATGAAATAAAAATTTATTTAATTAAGCTTTAAAAATTTAATTTCAAAACTGAAAATTAGGGTTCTTACATATTTATCAATAATTTAAAAACTTTTTAAAGCGAATGTCCAAATACAAATATTTTCTATAATATATTGAACATTTCAGAATGCATTAGTATCTTTTAATAATAATAAAAAATTAGTCTATAGAATAACATTCAATTACAAAAATAAGATAAAACAGGTTTGTAAGTTCAATTAAAAAATTTACAGAAACAGTTCTTTTAATTAATTATTAGCAACAAACAAAAATAACCTTATTGCACCTGGCAGCAATCATTTTATTGAACTATAAATTTAGTGATTGCAATGCTAATGATAACTGAAAGTGAATCAAATATAGCAATAAACAGTGAATTAAGCATCATCAGTAATGTTAAAACAACACAAACTAAAAAAGCCATACAGGTAGGAAAAATGTGTTAATAATTATGAATAATTTTTTAGAATGAATACGAAATTTAAAAATAATGTTATAAATAAGTTATGTTTTAAAATTGCAGTAAAAAAATCTCCAATAAACTAGAAGTTAATGAAACATAATGAAACCAATTTTGTGAAATTATTCAAGCCTCACGAATCTTCCACCATCGCATCTTATTTTAATTGGGCACAATTTCAAATGTTGTCTATTTAAAATTTTGTTACAACAGGAATAGGTCAAGTATAAACATTTTAGAAATGACACTCCTCAATTTTTTATTCATGCATAAATTTAAGCAATAGTTTATTTAATTTTGAAAATAATCTACAGTTAAGAATTTGTAGCAAACCTTTCTTATATTATATTTATTCAAACACAACATAAAATTCACTCTGACATATTCTTTAAAAGGCAAAAAATCTTAACAGCCAAATTATTCGAATTCCTTTTTGCCATTAATGATGTGTAATATCATAAATAATAAGTCATTTTCACTATTAAAGCTCAAAAAATCTTCGCATTGTGTCCCGCATATTTCCAAGTTTGATTACAAAAGAGGGTATTATGTTTTTTAAGAACACAGTATTATATTATATATATATATATATATATATATATATATATATATATATAGGGGGGTAACATTCATCACAACACCTTCTAGAATAAAACTTTTTGTCATATTTTCAATAAATAAGAAAAATAACTATAAATAAGATTAAATAATGATAAATATAGAAGTTTAAATTCTTTAATCATCCATTAATTTTAATAATATTGAAAAACAAATATTTTTTCAACTGTTTTTGTTCACAAATATTAAAGAATTTTTTTTTAATGTACGAAAAAATATCTGTTCAAAATATTTATTCAGTAAAATCTAACTTGGGCCATTACCATAAATGACCCGATTTAAAATGTAGATAAATTGTCTCAAGGAAAGAATGTTTTAAAAATACCAAGAATAGTAATTAGATTTTTAAATGATTGGATTCTTATACTTTTAATGAATCAGTTTTATTAGAATCCTGACAGTTTTTACATTTGTATCAGAATCTGTATTCTGCTAAAAAGTTACAGAATTTTCGCACACCACTAGTTAGAGTAATATCAGAATATTTAACAAGTAGCAAGTATATTAGATATTTGTACTGATAGATGTTTTAAGAGAAGTAAATTTACAAGAATTGTGATATTTTTAACAATACCTGTAAAACAGATAAAGCTCCATTTTTTCCATAACCAGAAGTGGTGACAAGTTCAAGATCATGATCTGGATTTCCAGAAAATTCTTCAGACAAAAATGCAGGCTCTCCCATGCATATTCTTCCACATGGCCCAATATTTAATAAACTGTCACAAACCTGTATTTCAATATTATTTATCCTTTTATTATCATAATCAATTTAATTTTTTCAAAAAGAATTTAAAACTAACAAACACACACATATATATACATATTGTGGAAAGAGAATGAAAAAATTAATATAACTTAATGCAAATTAGAACAAGACAATTTTCTTTAATTTCCATGTGAAAGTTAACAATAGTTTTATTGTATCCTAAATTAAATCATAGTTTTTAGAGTGATAATGCAAATGGAAAAGAAAATCAAGATGTGCAACAAGAAAAGCTTTTCATTCTTTTAACAATTGGCAATGACTATTTTACATATACAACAAATGAATACATTTGTGATATTTTAATTTCTAATGCTTATATAAACATATATAATATTTCATTAATTCATCTTCTTTCATAGAGCATATTCTGGAAGGAATTATATTGAATGAGAAAAAGAAAAAGAAACTTTAATCAATATTTAGAAGAAAAAAATTAAATAGGTATTCTATACTATTTTAAATGTATTTTACAAATGTCTAAGTGTTTATCAAAGTGTAATCATTCATTGATACTGCAGTCACTTTGAAGTAAATTAAAAATACTTTTAAGAACCAATTACATTATAGGCCCTAATTAAAATATATTTTAAAAATTTTTAAAAATCACATTTTTTAAAATATTATTGAAATGAATAAACATTTAATATCCTTAGAAAGAAAACAGCATACTTCAAATGTATATGATGTCACGAGCTTTGTAGTTTGTTCTAAATTTCCGTACACTTCCAATTCCTCGGGATCTTCTATTAAATTTACATCTGAAGCTAAAATGAAATTTTTGCAGAACTAAAGTTAATTCTAACTCTAACAGTTAATTCAGAAATTTTTAAAGTCATTAAAATTTATAAAATTCATAATAATTTTAACAATTATCTAAAACTTATTGTATTAACTTATTTTGTTTTTCTTAAAATATAAAGTTTGCTTGGTTCAAATGGTGAAGTACAAGCATAGAAAAAAAGTTTTAAAAAATAATAATAAAGATAAAATATAAGTTAAGAATATTGATGGAATGTTTTCTTTTTACCCATCCAATCATCCATATTATCCAGACGAGCTTTCTTAGCAGATGATTCTTCAGTAGACTTAAAATAAAACAATAAATGAATAAGTTAATAATTGTTAGATCTTATTCAATGCAGAATGTTGAGATACAAGAAGTTAAAAATTACTTGTTACATTAATTATAATTCTACATTATTAAAAATTTACCTCTCCATTTTGTTCTTCAGTTGAATTTTGTTTGGCTGAGTTAGTTTCTATTTTGACTTCTTGAACAGCATTATCAACTTTTTCAGTATATCGAAGAAGTAATGAATTTCCTAATCGTGACCCAAGAAACAAATATCCTTCTTCACATACACACATCTGAAATGTAAAACAAAGGATTTTAGTAATGGTTTTGTGGTATAATTATTAGATATTAATGAATTTTCTGAGTAAATCAAAATTAGAATAATTTTTTAATAAAAAAATTATTTTAAGGTAATTTTAAAGAAAATATCTCTATAAAATATAATTAGCACAAATGCTTTTTCTTAACACCTATATGGAAACAAATTCATTTTAGAACTTACACAAGTTGTTATAACACTGGAAGCCGCTCGATCAAAATTAAAACCTCGCACACTTCTCATTCCATCATTAAAAAGAGTCAGTACATACCTAAGTAAAAGCAAGAATTATCACGTATTCTCCCTTACAAATACAAAATAGCATGTTAATGAAAGATTACCAAAATTAAGTTCAGTTTATGTTACAAAATATACAGACACTTCTTTAATGCAGTTTGGAAGTGATTTCAAAAAAATAACAGCCTGCTAACAGACCTGTCAGGCAAAGTAACAAAATATGATTCAAAATTAAATAAACTAAAAGAACAAACACATCTTCACATTTTTAAGATATTATAAACATTACCATATACAGAAAATTTTAGAAGAAAAAAAAGCCAAAATAGGAACTCTTACAATTCTCCACCTTTCAAGGATATCACAAGTTTATCATATGTAATAAATGCTGATGACGAACAATCTAATGACAATTTTATTCCATCTTGTTGCTCTAAAAACATAAAACAATTTTTCAAAATAAGGAAGAGTACTATTGAAGTCTATAAGGATATATATAAACTGAATCAAAATAATTTCATTCAAATGAAATATTTTATTCATTTAAAAAAATAAAACAACAGATCAACAATACTACAATCTGTGTCATTACATTGATTTGATTAACAGATATTTTTTATAATTTTAAAAAGAATAAAAAAGCTTACTTAATGGAAAATCAGTACTTTCATAAGTAAAACTATTCAAAGAAACTCCATATGGTGGAACACTTTGATTAAGGTAGAGCAAAGAATTTACAGCTATAAGAAGAACTCCACCTAAATTATATATTAAAAAAACTATTACTTCATAAATCCAATTTTAATATGTAAGTGAATTATAAAGCAATACATAAATTCTCAAAAGAAATTTTAAAGAAATACATTTTTATACCTATTAATAAAATTTCAAAAAATTATCATATCCTTTTACTTATGCAGTAAATAGTAATAAATTGAATAAAATAATTCATTCAATTAGACTATTTATAAAAATTGGTTCAATTTAAGCATAAAAAACATGTTCAGTATTAAGCATGTTTAATTTAGCATATTATAAATTCTATTAATTTTGAAATAAATTTTATAGCTTTTATTTTAAAGATAAAATAGAATTATAAAATCATCATTAAAAAAATCACAAATCATTATTATTGTCTATCATTTACTGAAAAAACTCTTATTTAAATTATTTATAAATATATATAAGTTATAATTATACAAAGTATTCTAATAATTTAAATTTTTTTAACTAATTTAATCATATCAAATATGAACTTTAAAAGTGTAGTCAATTTCTCATTTTTCATTTTCTGAAAGATCATGAATAAATTAATATAATACAGAATTAAAGAAAGTTATAACTAAATAACAAAATATTTTTACTCTTAGAAATGATGAGACAAAGTTCATATGAACTCAAATCTGTTAAGTATATAGAGAATGGTGAAAAATCTCGAAAGACAAAAAAAAAAAGTTTTTAAGATGATGCTTCATTTATTCTTTTAAAAAAATCACAAATAATTGCATTTCAGTCAAAAAAAAAAAAAAAAAAACTGTGCATGCATTTTTTAAACTTGTTTTCTATGCTCAAAATTGACTGAAAAAAATGCTTTGTATGCAGAAAATTTCGTAAAATTGTTTTAATTTATCAAGAATATATCTAATCAATAGTCTTTTATGTATTTAAACTCTTTTTTTTTTAAATTTCCGCATTTTGTATATGAATTATTGCATACTTTCTGATGATGATCCCTAATTTGTTTACCTTAGAATTTATACATAATGTCAGAATAATTCAGTCAATCAAAATCTTCTTTATTTCAAGTAAAAAATATTTTTATTCAAATTAAAAAGTATAATCAATAATAAAATATATTTCCGGAATACAAACTTCTTACCTATGGGCTTTGGAACAGCCATTGCATACAAGCAATCAAAAGGTAATCCAGTGACAGTCCAAATAACAGGATGAACTTTTTGATTGAGATTTAAAGATAATGCCAAGATAGCACATGTATCATGTCGTACAGCAGTGCGCCTGTAAAATTAGTTTTTTTTCTTACATATTAGACAATACACAATAGAAGTCAAGATAAAAAAAAATTGTAATGCCTTAGTAAGCAGAATAGCATGTATAATATTTAACAAAAAGTTTAGAATTCCTAACTATATATGATTATAATTAATGCATCACGGCAATTTTAGTTACATAAGTTTTTAACCTTAAAAATGAAAATTTTAATTTAATGAAAAACATTCTCTCTTTTTTTCCCCTCCAAAGATAATCATAATTATATGAGAAGGAAATTCCAACATTTTTTGGATTTGAAGACAAAATTCGGCAAAGATTGGATACTTCAAAAGTAAAAATGTTTACTATACAAGTTTGAAAATACTTAGATATTAACATATGAAATTATTTATAGATTTGGAAGTATTTATCAAGAATTAGTATATAGAAAAAAAATAGGAATATAACTTGGAAAGAACAATTGCTTGTACCAATTGCATTGCAAAACTAAAATTGGTCTTTTATAAGATTTACAAAAATTGACTCATGTCATAGCTAAGCTGGCTTAATTTTTTCTTTCTACTACAATATTCATCTGAAAAAATATTTAATTTCCCATAATAGAAAATGCTTTAATTCTTGAATAGAGATTACACTACTAAGAGTTTAACTACTTATTAGAGATTAAAATTTGTAAAAAATAAAGAAAAAATTAATAAAAGGATAACTAATATTACAAGCACATGGCCATCAAAATCTAATAACAGTTACCACTATTTAAATATAAGAAAAATAAAATGCATTAAAAAGCATAAGAAGTGTTCTCTGTATTTTCCTTAAATTTGTATGATACAAAGCATTTCACATTTAGCTTTGTAGCATATATACTAAAAAAAATAAATATACAACTTTTTTTAAATCTTTTCATCTAGATTGATTGGATTTAAAATTTAAACTAAAGCTACTATTTCCAATATCAAGAAGAATACATTTTGTTAATTGTATTGCAGAGTTCATTTCAATTATCATATTCATAAACTCATAGGTAGCAATTAAACTGGTATACTATATGGTTTTAATCCAAGGTTAAATACAAATTTTCCTTTTAGAGTGGAGGACATATCTAACAATTCACCTTATAGTATTTTTTAATCCTTTATTAACATATTCAAGAATTAAAAAAAATCAAAATATAGTCATCTTTTTGATAAATACATTCTAAATTTAATAGAAATCTACAATTCTATCCAATTTCCAATTTCAATTATTTAGTTTGTTGCCTTTTTAAATTACCATAATTACATGTATAGCACAACAGACTAACTGAAACAAATTAAGCCCACAAATCAGTAAAAATGTGCAATATTAATAATTTATTTTCTTTAAAAATAATAACAGATAGACAAAATAAATTGTATCTTCATTAATTCTAGTATTTAGCACAATTACATCTCTAACTGCTAACTTCATTAATTGAAATTATAATAGTCATTGCATATACTAAGTCATACTAAGAAACTCAATTTCAATATACAATCGTTCAAATAATTCAACTAATTTTACAAGAACCTCAAAAGTCTTTAGGATGTAGCTACACAGTTATCTTTGCAAGGCTTTAAATGCAAAAAGGGTTTTGAGTTGCGATAGCATTAACCAAACTGGCAAACACATTTAAGCAGGGATGACAAACCTTTATGGATCAATATGCTATTTTTTCTAAATAATTGTTTAATGGGGTATAAACATGCTGCCAAATAATTTTTAATAGTGATTATTGGGAAAATAATAAAAATGAATACTAACAACTCTTTACTTACTATGAAAAAATACATTTTGCACTGTATAGTAGTAAATGTTTTATACATGTGATTCAAATAAAAGTAACCTAAGTGTGGCATTAAACAACTGTGGACATTATACAATTTCTCCCACATTTTGCAGAAACAATCTGATTTTTAACAATAGAAGTATGTTCCAGCAGCTCATTCAGTGAACATTATTATACATTATTAAGCAATTATACACCAAGTTGAAGATAACAGGTAAATATTTACTGACATTAAACTCTAAGATTCAAAGTTCATTATTAACCAATTCTGATGAAATTCGTTCAAAATAAAAGAAAAATTTTTAAAAAATTAACTTGTTTTTTTAATGCATTCTTCTTTTTTATATATACTCATTATAATGCATTATTTAATTTCGTGATTAAATTTAATTTATTTAGCATTCAATTCATTCTGTTTCTAACCCAAATTTTTAATAAATGTTTAAAACTTAATTTTTAAACCTCTTTTCCATCAAGTATCAATGCAAAGAAGGCAGACATACAATAATAGATTTCATATATAAATAAATATTATGAACATCCATCCTTTATATTTTTTAGAACACTAAATTGACATTTACACAAATAAGAAAAAAATAACTGAAGTATCACCTACCCTGGCCACGTCCTTAGTGGTTCATGTAATAACAGTAAAGTTGGTTCATAATAACCTTGCAAGAACTGAAAGTCTTTAACATTATTGACTTTTTCATCAATATCAGAAAATTTTATAGTATAAGAAGCAAGTACTGGTGTTTTACTGGAAATAGAAAAAGTATTTAGAGAAAACAAATTATTATAAACAATGTAATGAATAGAAAAATACTACCCAAAATATTGAATACATTTAACCCTTTGCAATTGGTTGGTGCCTCTCTCGCACCATTCAAGACAGTGTATCATTAAGATATTTCATTTATTTATTTTTCAGTTTTGATTGTTAATGCGCCTATAGAAAAAGGTAAAAATATAAAGGTAAATTTTTACAGAAATTCAACCTGGAGCAACTATTAATATTTATTTTTCGGGGCTATAAACAGACCTTTCCATTAGGTGAATAATTATGCAACAAATTACTTTTCCAAGTACAAAGGGTTAATTTAAATGTGTTTTAAAATAAAAGATTTTTATTTAAAATGGGAAACACAAATAAAATACTAAATGACAAAAAAGAAAATCAGAAAAACAATAGAAAAATTTCTATTACAAAAAAACTCAATTTCCTGAAAAGTTATTTTAATCTAGGGGAAAAAAATTATTTTCTGAAGAAAAAAAGAAAAAGAAAAGTGGAACTAAAAATGTTGCTTAAATAAGAATAAATGCTTATTAAGAAACACAATGTATGATAATTATTATAATTCTCAAGATGGTATCTACTGGTGCATTTTAAGTAATGAAAAACTACAAATATATAACCAAACAAATTGGAATAAATATTTTAAAGTCAGGTGTATTTTTTAATAGCAACTTTTATAGTGTTGAAAATAATTCAATGCTAAATTAGTCTAAATACAATTTATA
>JAOUZG010025245.1:5661679-5685637 GCA_026289955.1 Argiope argentata
TATATAAAGCTGAATTATTATTTATAGATTATATAGATACAAGAAAATAACATAATTTACACGCCAAAGGGAATATGTGCACTTCCAACTGCTATTTCTGGTTCTTCTGTAATAGTGTCTTTGCGAAATGGAAGAATAACAATGCTTCTCTCATAAACAACCATTGCTGCACAGCGGCCATCAGGATCTACTCTTACTTCAGGAACAAATGGATGATGGGTTGCTCCTGCCTGTGAAACAAGTGTGTTTTTATTTTTTTTATTTAAAAATTAGAATTAAAACACTACTTGATGATGAATTTATTGCAAATTAATATTCAAATTTTTCAATAAATTTTTATTTTTTCAATAATATTTAATAATTAAGTTTTTAATGCAATTTATTCACATCCTTTCTTATTTTTTGGAGAAATGAGGACTGTTTAAATAAATATATATATGTAAGTAAACATCATTATTTGTTAAGTTTGTTTTATTACATCCCAGAAGATAACAATTTATTTGCAAGAGCAAGGACAAGGTGGCTCTGCTCACAGATCAAAGCAAAAGCATAAAGAGGGAGGAAAATCACTATCCCTGGTTTTAAATACAAGATTTTGATTAGGAAAATATTTCTTCACAGCACTTATACAATGCGATTTTTATGGGGATTTCCTTAACATGTGCTAAATCAGACAAAGGAAACACAGGAATCTTTCAAAAGGTATTTTGTTTTGATGAGTAATCTTCATCCTTTCACTCAGAGTGAGATAATCTGACGACTTTTAGCCAATTCAGCAATTTTTCATTGCTTCTTTTGAATAAGTAATTAGAACAAGTGGAATGGATCAGAAAATAAGAGAGTATTTTAGAATGAAGTTATTGTGGGCTAATTTAAGATAAAAGTTTGGAAATTAATTAGGGTTAAATTTAAAATATCATTACACATGCATAAACACATACATGTATATATAAATGAATCTCCAAATGTGTTGATAAGTGCAACACTCGAGAATGATTCAACAAATTTTGCTACCTTTTCTTCATATTTTTGTTATGAGGAAAGTTCTTATATAGTAAAGAAGAAGAACTTAACATGTATTTGATTGAGTTTTTTTCATATGATTCTGTTTATTTTCTTAGTGTTTGATGCATTTAAAATCAACCATTGTTAATTAATCGATTTTTTGGATTCATTTTGATTTAAAATTAGACAGAATAAAGGAAATTAAAAATTTCTAATCTGTATTGAGTAACCCCCACTCGCATAGAAAATTCAGGCATTTGCCCCTGCTGACGCTGAAAATTCACCCATATGCAGTGTGGTGTAATTGTTGACAACTGTGTTTTCATTTTAGTTAAAAGCTTAAGTGTATAATACTGTAGTAGCTATCTTAATCGTGATCAATAAATAAAATAGACTTGACTTAATTTTAAAGAAATAAGGATTTGATTCACAGTTTTGCTTCGTCTCAGGTAGACTGTAAATATGGTTTTTAGATCAGTTATGTGCTTTTCTATGAGTATGAAGTCATGGTTAAAAGTATGTTTATAATTTTAAAGACAAATATACTGATTCTACTACTATAATTTTAATATTTTTTAAAGAACTAATTAAAAAAAATATCAATACCAGATAGCTTTTTCATAACCCGCAGAGATCTACCATTTTGTCTTAAAATAATAAAAGAAATTAACAAGAATGCTATAGAATTCATTAAAAAAATTACTAAATTTTTATATTTATTAAATTATTGTAATGATTTATTAATATAATAATCATATTTATAATGATGTTAGAATTTTTTTAAAAAAGTTTCTAATAATTAAATAACCTAAATTTGATTCAATTTCTTATTTTTTTCCCCACACTTCTTAAAAAATAACATAACATTTCAAGCAACAAAAAAAAATTATGACATAAAAAAATAATTTTTATAAATGATTATTTACAAGGAATTATTATATTTTATAATTATTTAAAATTGAATTTTTTTTAATATCAGTTAAATTTATAATTTAGATGGAATACTTACTTTCATGTCTTCTTCTTCAAAGTAATGCAAAGATAGAGTTTTCAAATCATGAGTTGAAGGATCATATTCAACTAATGACAACTAACAAAAGAAATAAATTTTACTTAAAAATATATAACATAAGAAAAGAAGTTCTATAATAATTTTCCATTAATTTTAACAAAATAAGGATGAAAGCAACATTATACAAAGAAAAAAATGCTCTGCAAACAATTACTCACAATTTTTTTAGTTAGATTGTAATGATATAAAAAACAACATTACACACAATTAGTATTCTTTTAAAACTTTTTTAAACAATAATAAAAAAGCAAACAAACTTTTCTCACTAGCAAAACCATTTGTAAATGAGATAACTGAAACCACTGAAACTTGTAACAAAAATAATTAAGGAAAATCAGTACTATTATTATTTTTCTATCTTAATAATACAATTTAAAGAAAATTGCAAAAAAAGCAATATTTAACCACTCATTTTTGTTATCAAATATTACTACTAATAAAATATTATAGTAATTTTTAACTTTTGTTTTAAATGTTTAGCATTTCTTTACACAAGCATAAAATATTATACTTAAGAAATCTGTAAACTTTATCAAGTAGAGAAATATTTAAAAAGAACAATTCACAATTGAATCTGATGTATAAAAACTATAATGCTCCACTGAAAATTAGAATTAAATGTGGTCAAAACAAAACCTGTACTGAACTAAAATGATATTCAACATGAAATAATATAAAATAATTAACCCTTTAATCAATACAAAGCATACTCAAAATAGCATTTTTATAATATATTGATTTTTCCTCTGAAAGAAATCTTTCGCCTTTTTGGAAATTAGGATCTCCCCCACACACACACACATACACATTATACTGAAAGTTCACAAACATAGAAAAGTAAAAGTAAAAAATACAAAAAATTTAAAACTAAAATAAAAATTAATACAAGGTATTCAATAAATTAAAGATATTAAATTAAACATGTTTTATATGGAAAAGAGTTGACATATTTTTATTAAATCTATTATTCTCAACTTATTTTAAATTATGTCGGCAATTTGTTGAGAAATTCTTTCAATATTAAAGTAATATTGTTGGAATTTCAAATTGCACTGTATTTTAGTTACAAAGTAATACTACCTGATATAAGAAAAACATGTTTTTCATGAACAGTACACAATTCTTAACGTAATATATTGCATAATTTTGGTTAGCTATAGATGAAAAATTCATTCAAGCATTGTTTAGTTTTAAGTTAATTTAATGGATCATTCTGATTCACTTAAGATCATTTTTGAGCCTGTCATATTTTAACAGTTACAGTTACACTTTAGAACGATATTGCTGTTGAAATCAATAACCTTATTTTTTCCCTATATTAATTTATTTAGTTAGTTGTTCCGGTGGTGTCTGATAAGATGGCAAAGCTTGCAATTCAATTGCTTGAAATAATAGTTACTGAAAGGAGTGGGGGGTAGGAACCCACAAGTTATAAATTTCTTATGTATTTTTTCTGTTGTCAAAATCCTTTTTCAACAAAGCCTACAACAATGGCTATAATATATAAAGAATAAAAAAATTTCTACAGTCTTCTGACAAAGTATACATGGTTTAAATTTTAAAAAAACGTATTTAAAATTTAAAGTCAAAGAAAAATTTAAAAAAAATTTTAAAAAGAAAGAAAATTAATAGTGTGTGGAGAAGTGGGCAAATGTTTCTAAAAGTAAGATTGCATTTGCCAAATATTGTTTTTATACATGAACATTGCAATGAAGGTTTTACAATATTCCCTAAATCTGTATCAAAAATGACAAACAAAGAATTCAAAAGGATTTCATTTTAATATGAAATATTCTATGCATTGATTGAAACTATTATATACAATAAGTATTTAATTTCAATAAATCCACAAAAACTTTATTATTATTATTATTATTGAAGGGTAAGGGATTAAATATGCAAATTTTTCATAAGTTTATTCGTATATAGTTAAAAAGGTAAAAATATAACTAAATAGAATACATACAGTGCAGCTTATTATAATGCTTGAAATATTTTTGGCACATGCTAACTTGTTTTAATGCAAAAGAAAAAAGTAGGAAAATAAAGTATGGAATTTATAGACAGAAAATGTAGCCTCCTAGAGTGAGTTATAGTTTTTAAAAATTATAGACTTTAAATATTTATTTCATGATAATAAAGATATGATTTACTTTCGCATCTTTGAAACTGAGAAGAAGAGCATCTCTTGGTGAACCAGCTAGTCTTACAGCTTTTATTGACATTATATTTCCAAACAAAGGAAACACCTGAATGCATTCTAATTTCAATTTGGGTTCACCACTTGCCGGAACCTACAGAGAAAACATTTATCATAAATTTAATACACATAATTAAATTGCATAAATATAAAAAACTAACCAAAAATTAGAATTCTTGAATACATTATGAAGTTATAAATTTCATAATGTAGCAATTTAATATTTATATTCTTAGTGAAAAGAATGAGTAGTATTTAACAGTAGACTTCAAAATATATCAAAGTGAATCACTAAGTGGTAGGTAAATTTGGTTTAAATTAACTACAACATGATCTCTGACTTTCATTCTAAGAAATTAAAAAAGTTGATTAAGTTGCATTCATCAAGAAATAACTTATTCCTTTTAGCAATGAAACCTTTCACTTTAAGTAGCTAACGATTTTGCATTCTTCAAAATTTATGAAAATGAAAATAAACAATAGTTATATAAAATATATGAAAGTCTATTAATGCATACATAAAGTTATATTATGCATAAGAATAATATAAATATGTTGTATCTTTCATTGTAAGATCTGTCAGTACAAATGTCAAAGATCATTATCATTTCTTAGATAAAAATTTGCCAAGAAATAAATATGATACTCATATAATAATTGTCTTTTAACAAAATGTTATTTTAGACAGACATTTGGTGAACTTAACAAAAACGAGCAAGAAATGAAATTCTCTAAGAATTTCAAATAGCATCTTTTACAATGTTTGCCAACAAAACATTTCATTCTTACTTATTAGAGGCTATATTTAATGAGCATTAAATTATTTTTAAGATTTAATTACAGGAAATAAAATCCCTGCTAACTGAATTTATTAACAATAAAATGAACATTTATATTTCAATATTTTTCCATCAAGAAGAAAGCCATGAATATCAGTTACTATGCAAACAAATATTATTTGTTCAAAGCGAAAATTATTTTGTAGTACATAGTTATTACATAAAATGAATCATTTAAAAAAATAATTTGAATCTGATATGAAGTGATTTTAGCCTGATTTCAAACTAAACAAACATAATTAGTAAAAAGATCTGCGTAAACAAAATTTAACTTGATTCATAAAATTATCCATATATCAACCAAACTATTCATTAGAATACAAAAAAGTAAATTTACAACTAAAATATCAGTCCAAATAAAACAGAATGCTTTTTTATATAAAGTTTTATATAGAAAGAGCTTTTTGTATTCCTAACTTAGGTAAAAATAATGTTTATACATACAAAATTATGTAACAGCAATATATTAACACAGTAAAATGATAATTATATGTATATATAATAAATTCAATGAAATGTAAACTCTTACTTCTGATTCAGGAGTTAGTCGATAAATGCGCAATACAGTTGCTCCAGCAACAAGTAAATTTTGTTCCCAAGAATTATAGAAATAGCAATAGAGACAATGTTCCACTGCTGTTGGCGGATGCATTTGTTTATAAAAAGAATAAATATTTGTTGCCATTTTTGCCTCTTTTTTTCAACACAAACCTTAAATTCAAAATATTCAAATTAGAATAAATAATTATGCTAGTAAATTTCATATTGATTTCGATCATTTTAACTATTAAAGACAGGAATACAAAATAATTTAATTGAAATTAACCGATCCGCAGTTAATATGATTAAAAATAATATGAATTGATAAATAATAATATGATTTGATTCAAAAGTAAAATGATTTATTCAAAGGAGAAAATGTCATTGGTTTGGATTTATTTCATTGTGTAAGCAACAATTTTAAAAAAAACTTGCTTGTGCAAAAAGATGTATAATGAAAGATAGCATAAACACAGGGTTCAAGGAATGGCATTCTCTTTCATGATCTATAAGATGCTAGAGTGATTTAAAGCTAATAATAATAAATTGATTACAAAAGATTATTAATAAAGGATATTCATAATTTAAATAATATTGAACACATAATAATAATCTTGACAATTATATTAAGAAATAATATCTGTTGTAATAGGAGATCTACTTATGAAGTAAGATTTCTAAGAAAGAAAGGTTAAAAGAAAAATTTTATATTGATAAAAACTTTCTAATATAACTTCTACTTTCTTTCTAATACTACTTCTACATAACAACTTCTACTTTCTCTTTTCAATAAGTTATATTTACTTTTTTTAAATTACAAATTTTATGGTATTTTTTCAAATAGTTCTGAACATTATTATGATTAAATATGCTAAAATAATTTTTTATTAGTTGATAAATTAGGAATAATAAAATTATTGTAGGTATTTTACATAGAATCGATAATCTAACACTCATTTCAATAAATAAAATTAATGACAGATTACTGAAAATGGATATTAATTTATTTTTCACTGAAGATTCTGTTGAATTTATGCAATTTATCATTTTTTATTTAATTATTAGTTTCATTATAAACTGAAATTGCATAATTAACTTGCACTTTAATTTTTATTTTAACATTTTCTTCTTGCATTTTATATCAAATTAATATTTTCTTAATGACTATTAAAAAATATCAAACTAACTTTATATAATTGCTGCACCCCAAACAAATAATTTAATTTGAATATAAACAAGATAAATGATTATGCAAATATATCTTATAACCCTTTAAAAGGCCACTACTTTTCCTAATCATGGTATATTAAACATTTTTAGGAATGTGATTGGCTTAAGAAAAATTATTCATTTAGCCTGTTAGAATTTTTTTTGATTAATTAATTAATTGTGTTTATTAATAATTAAATAACAAAACAAGGCGCATCATATTGTTTGAGATAAAGAACTGAGGCTTCTACGTTTCTGTCTTATTAAAAAATTTGTCAGAACTTATGCCAACCTACATAACTTCACATAAAGATTGGGAAACATACTTCCAATGACCCTATAAAGGTTTAATATATTGTTTTTAAAAAATCCAATAAGTTTATGTTTAGATTTGTTGATTTTTATCCTCTCTTGAATGCCAAATATTATATTTGGAATTTGATACCAAATGAAAGAACCAAAATAAATAAAACTAGTAAAGCTAAAATTAGTAAAAAACCAGTAATTAAATTTCAACTGCAATCCTGCTATCTGCAAATCCATATTAAAAGAAAATTGTTTTGAATTGTATTTGTTATCTAATACTGAAGAAAAACAAAGAATATTAATTGCAACTTATTCATTAGAAATGATAAAATTTACACTATTAAAACAAGATTATTAGAGCATTTATAAGAATGTTCAATATGCAAAGAACATTACAAAAGCAATATAAATTAGAGCAAGGTAACCACAGGCATATTTTTAAAAAACAGTTCTTATTTTTTTAAGCTTAAATTTTTTTTAAAAAAATTGTATACAGAGAATTTATTAGCACAATATTAAAGACAACATTAGTTAAAAAATTTCTATAAATTCATGATAGTAAAATTTTCTTTGACTGATCCAGATCTGAAATAAAATATTGTTTATGCACAGTAGCAGTTAGTATATTATAATCATTCGAGGATCATAACATATAATCCTACATTTTATAAACAATAGATATTTGCAGACCTAGCAATTTTGCTATATTTCAACTAATTTTGAATCAATTAATATTTAATTAATAAGATAATTATATTAAATTACTTATTTGGGAAAAATTTTAAATAATTTATTTAATATTAAATTAAAACTTATTTTTTAGTCTATGATAAAATTGATCTTCAAACCTAGAAAACTCAAACCTTAAAAATTACCTGTTATGGATTTACAACATGGCCTTATATAATCATAAGCATAATGATGATGAAAGATTATTCTAATAGCCATTTTGACAAATTAAAATTAAGAACTTAGAAAATAAGAACTTGTTCAGAAGTTAGCCCATGGAGACAAAATAATATTATATTTAATTATATGTGTACTGTACAGTTTTTAAAAATAAATACAATCATTTATACTCTTTAAAGTTATTCAATTTTTATTTGATGTCAGGAAACAATGATGAAAGTAGAAGGGTGCAATGGAAGAGAGAAAATATAGTTGCTTTGAGGGCTAGTTTAAGAAATTTTTTAATATTAGTTTTGAATTTCAAAAATTATGAAATAGCAAAAAACATGCTTCAAGAGCTTCTGACATTTATAAAGTCAGACATAATAACAGGGGTTGATGAAAATCATATCATACCCTCAATACTACTTTTCTTCACTTATTCACTGGTCATAATGAATAATATCAGAATAGAAGAATTAACTTTTTTCAGATATTCAACATTTGCAGGTAAAAATTATTTAATAAATCATTAACATTGATACAAGGAATTCATTCCATAGTAAAAGTAATTTCAATATTTCATTAATTAAAGCTTTGTCATATATGCTCAATTAAAAATGTCATTTCAGTTTAACAATAAGAAATGATTTTAATTTTTCATCAATTATAGCTTTCCTATAACATTCAATTTGAATTTAGGATCCATAGAAATCTTACTAATTAAAAAGAATAAACAGTGTGAAAATTCATGCACAGATATGTAAGTCAAAGTTGAATTGTGCAGAAGACAATGAGTTTCTTTGCGATATCCAGAGACTGAAAGGAAAATGATTTTTCCTTCAGAATTATTCCATATCAAAACAGCATTTTAATTAGTTGTATTAAGTTAGAGGCAACTGAAAAGAATGTGTTGGACTTAAAAATCCCATTCAAAATGTTAAAAGTTATAATTATCACCTAAAACAGTTTTGATAATTTAACCCAAATCCCTGTGCCCAAGCTACTCATCATTGATACAAATATAATTATTCTAAAGTTTTAGTGATTTAAGAATGCATTTTTTTCTAATTTGCATACATTCTGGTATAACCATTTTTGCATTTAATCTTTTCTAATCTAATAGAATATCATTAAAATATCACATAATTCTGACCATAGAGTAGTACTGAAATTAATACTGATTAATTACTTTAATTTTTAAATTGCCTAAATGTAAATCTGTCAGCAAGTCAATAAATATGCCTTAAATGGTAAAATTTAACTTTTGTTTAAAATAAGAACTTATTACCTATACAGAAGTTTATATATATATATATATATATATATATATGTATATATATATACCAAATAAGAAGGAAAAGTCTAATTTGCAAAGAATTTTGGATTTTATTACACTTCCTAAATAAATCTTGAAACGGAAAAGATGGACAAGCTCACTTTCATTCTTTAATCTCAAAACTTTTAACCTAAGATTACTAAAATTAAAAAAGATAACAATTAACTAGTTTAGCAGTAAAATTTTAAACTATAAATGAAATTAATTTAATTTTTATTCAAAAATTATCATTAAATATACAGTGATTCTCCTAGTTTTTTTTAAAGTTTTTATAGTTTTATAAAAAATTATTCATACCTTAATTATAAAATATTTCCATTTTCATTGTCCCATTTCAAAATTCTTTTATATGAATTATTCTGGAACTGTTAGAAACTCTTAAAATCCATGTATATGCTTGCCACCTATGTTAATGGTAAAATAAAAATTGTATAAACGATCAAGAGTAAAATAATCTGATTTCAATATTAAATAAAACTTTTTACAGAGTAAAAAATTTTATTCTATAGTAGCTCTTTTTGTTAAAACTTAATTTATGTGTAAACTTAAAAGAAATTCCTCTCATAAAATGTGAGCTTGATTTTCCTTTAATAAAAAAAAATGGAAACTCTCTTCTTCTCTCTCTCTCTCTCTCTTCTTTTTTTTTTTTGCATTAAATTATTTTTAAAAATGTTAGTATTAATTCATAAGAATGTTTATTGTCAAATAAAAGAAAGTTCTATTATCAGAAAATAGAAAAAATTTAACAGCATCAAATTAGAAATGTAAGATATCTTTGTACAGAAATAATTTTCTTTTAATTTCACAGCCGGAAATGATAAAAATAGAAGAAAAAAAAATATTTGTATAAAAATAAGAGAATTTATTTAAAATATGCAGAACAGAAAGATTAGAAGTACAGAAAGATTATAGGGAAAACAATCCTCACATAAAATTTTTACTCTACAAGAATAAGACAATGCAGCAAATAATTTTTCCTCCTTTAATATTAAAATAAGAATTTTGAAAAAAAAATTATTTTAACTACTGATTTAATTAACTACTGATTCTATCAACTAAAAAAATAATTAATAAATATTTAAAAACCAGCTCTTGAGATTTATTAGACTACAAATTACTAGACATCATTCTATTGTTAAATGTTATGTACAAAAAATTTAAAATAATTATACTTCATGCTTAATCTGACAAGAGTTTCCATCAGTTTTAATGCTCTGAAGAAAATTTTTTAGAGTGTTAGTGTAAGAAATAATTCAAAGAAACAAAAACAGGTTTTCAAGAATCTTTATTAAAACTTTATGAGAGAATTTTCTTCAAATTTATACAAAGTTTGCAATTACAGAACATGGAACTGGTTTCCTTACAATAACAATATCAATTTCGTTGTTAAAAACTTGCAACATACAATCAATAATCCTAAAATTTTCTCACATGACTTTTCAGGTATAACATATTAATCCATGTTTGCTACAAGGCATGTTGAATACAGCTGAAGCTTGAAATAACCAAATAATAGATTCATATGCAAGTCTAAAATACCACTAAAGTAAAACTGTAAATTTGTATGACACAAAAAATACAGACAATTTTATTTTTTAACTAATGCAATTCTCTAAAAAAGAATAAACAAGTTACAAACAATGTAAAGAATTATCAATATAAATACTTATTTATAAAATTAGAGCAATCAGAGATTTTAAAAGTAGGGAAAAAATCATAGCAAATGGAAAACAAGACACTCCAGATTCAATTGCTTCCTAATGACTCAATGTGATAATAAAAATCTACATGTACGAAAACAGGACACAAAAACACAATTTTTTTAAACAATATATAGGTATTTATTAAGTGCACTTAAGTGTGAAAAAAATCTTTGGGGTTAAAAAAAATGAGACAGCTTATCAAATTATAATATCTATTGCAAAGAGAGTGCAAAAAAATATATTTCACTATTTTTAATTCTTATCAAGTGAATGCAATATTAGTTATACCGCTAGCACTCATCCAGCAATTGTATTTTGTTAAAATACAAGATATTGAGCCAAAATCCTCATATTAACGAGAGAATATATTGTTCCAGGCACACACAACAAATTAATCTATTCTACATTCTTGTTTTTTAAAAATAAATCCATGCACAAAGAGAAACTTTTAAATTACTTGAAAAGATGTATAACATTTTATATTCTTAATAAAATAATTTAAAGTTGTAAGTTATCATTTTATTTTTCGTTGTTCTATTCCAACACAAAAATGTAACGAAAAAAAAATAAGATTATGTCATACAAAAAAAGATTTTAAGAATCATTTTTTACCTTCAAATTTTGATTATACTTTCTACATAAAATCTGATTACTTCTGTCAAATATATTGCATTGATTTATCTTGAGCAAATCTGAAAAGTATTAAATTGAAAAAATAATAAACATCATTCACTACAGTTCAAGAGTTTTTCCAGTATTATTAAAAATTATTTTAATGCATTTAAAGCTAGAAAAATGCTTTTATGTGACTATTTTATCTTTCAAAATAAAAAATAAATCAATAATATTTTCAGGCATCCATTTAATTTTGATAATTACAGGCCAAAAAGTTTTATATGGCATTGTGCCTTTATTATCACATAAAAAATGTTATTATATGCATAATATTCTAAATGTTTTTCCAAGTATTTTTTTAATAATTGCATTATATTTATCTGAATACCCATCCAACAAGTGATTTTATACTTAACATTTTGCATATAAAGAAATCATAAGATTTCAAAAAAATATATTTACTAAAATCCATTTGATAATTTACCTTTAACACTATTATAACTTTTATAAATTAATATGCCTATTTTCTTTATTTTATATGGCCAAAACAATATAAAGTATACCTAATGGTAAGCTAGAAATTAAAATTTTTAATCTAAGTACTTATATTTAGAAAAAAAATAATAATAAAGCCATCACATGCAATAAAGTTTTTAAACCAATTTCATAATACAAAGAATTTTTCCATGTGTTTGAAGCAAAATTGAAAGATAAATGTCTTTGCATTTAAAAAAATATGGTTTTCATTAAAAATCATATTTCAACATTTTTATCTACTTTTTACATGTTTAGAATATCCTTTAAATTATAAAATAACCTTATATTATATTAGAAAAAAATTAAAACTATAATAACCTCACAAATATTTTTGTAACTCTTTGGATTTTAGAGTGAAATTTCTGCACAGCTATAAAAGCACTTTTCTGATATTTAACATATCAATGAAATTACAATATTAAGTCTTTAAAATTTAAACACTAATAGATTTATTAATTTAATATTAACACATTGCGTTTTCTCACATTGAATTAAAGCATTTCCAGTTACTTACATATTAATGTTCATATTCATCAAAATAAAAACCATCAAATTTCCAAAGTGCCATTCAAAAACATAAAGCTTACAGCAGATATTCCCATTATAAACATATAAATGTGAATTTCAAATCAGATAATACCTTTATCGAATTTAAAGAAAATTAATGATTTTGATTTTAAAAACTGAAGGGAATTGAAAGGGGTACAAAAAGTTATTTCTTAACTAGAAAAAAACTATAATTGAAGGTAATTGATTTTATTTCAGAAATCAGAAGCACCTATTTTAAAGGAAAATGTTCATTGTTTTAAACATCTTAATCTTCTTGGCAACAGAATATAACTAATTTTTAAAAACGTTTAACAAGCCGAAAACTCCATCCAATATTAGATGATAAACAAATCCCATGTTACAGTAATAGTTTTAATAACACTAATGCAAACATTGTAAAACATTCTTTCTAAACATTCTCAAACACACAATCAAACTAGAAATTTTAACAAGGCCATGCACTATTTCAGAAATTTTTCCAGAACATGTGCATCGGCAGGCTCTATGCGTTTGTAATAATGTGACTTAGTTTCAACAATAGTGAATCCAAACTTTTTATAAAACTCGATAGCACTATCATTATTGACTTGTACATGTAAAAATATGCTATCAAATTTTCCATCTTCTTTTACGTAATTTAATATATGCTCTAACATTTTTGTACCTATTCCCAGCCTTCGGTAAGGTGCTAAACAACCTAAAGTCATAATATACAATTTTCGGCAATTATCAAATGCATCAACACGACAACATACAGCACCAACTACAATATCGTTATAATAGGCTAATTTTGCCAATTCCCCAGCGACTAGAATGTCTTTATAAAACTTGTCGTTGTAACTAACAGGGAATACCACTTGATTTAATCTTTTCAACTGACGAATGTTATGTGGAGTCACATCACCCAGTTCAATTTTTCCGCTCTTTTTAGAGTGGTTGTTAGTCACATCTTCAGCGAATTCTTCAATCATACTGATCTTTGTAAGAGATTGTTGATTCTGCAAAGTGACTGGAGATTCAAAACTAGTACAAGAAAGCGAACAGAAGATCACAATCAAATATGAGCAATTACCTGATTTAAATATCAAAATAAATAACTAAAATGATATGAACAAATTCTTTTAGCAAAATATAGATTTAAAATCAAAAATAACCTACTATTTAATGCTATTTTACAATACACCGGTTCAATAATATCATTCAACAAACTCCATTTTGCTAAAGTATACCATTGCCAAAGAGAAAAAAAAGATTTAACATTTTTATTACGATGAAATAAATAACATAGTTATAATATTATAGAAATAATGTTGATACCATTTATTATATAATTTATAGATTTTCATTGGTTTCAATATTTTTTAATAAAGCATGAAACAGATTTTCTCATTACCTTAAAACAAATTGACGTTTCCCGTTGGTTGGAAGAATTGAAGCGAAAAGAATAAAACGACCCCCCCCCCTTAATAGCAGAACAATTCCATTGATATTAAGAAAAATCCTGCTCTCCGTTCATTAAAGATTAAAGAATAAAATATTCAAAGAATCAATTGTCACATTTATAATACATATTCCAAAGTTCTTGAAATGTTTTTTAAATAACAAATATACCAGACTACCTCTACTAACCTGCAATGCTAGATTCAAATCATTTTTCCAAACGATCGGAACTTTAGAAAAACAACCCGCTATTTCCAAGGACATGCTTCATAATTTATTGCGTGTATTTCATGGAATATGCGCGAAGTAATCCTACAAAATAGTGCACCAGTACATTTCCAGCAAAAAGATTCTATAAAATCTAACTCAAATATCTTACATTACAAGGTATTAAGATGTAGAGGGTGTTGAATGATGACTTGGAAACAATTTTATCAAACTAATTTCCTCATTTAATTTTTTTTTAGTTGCTGTTATCTTAAAAACACACAATTTTCTGAGTAATATTCTAAAATTTAGAAAAATAGTATTGCACTTTATTTTTCTACAATATCGGAACAGTGTTGTAAAACATATAAGAATTTTGTTTATTCGGTTCCAGCATTCTGCAGTGGCATCTGTGCCAGATATGCATCACTGCAAATCATAGAAACATGGAACTTCATAATCCTTGTCTGTATAGAACAGTTTTTGTTCTGTTAAGTTTTATTTAGAAAAGTACATAACATTATCTTTCGGTTACCTTATAATAATTCTATATTTCTGGTCAATAGATTTCCGAACATCTTTTCCTCACAAACACACTTTTCATCAACGTTCCATATCAGTCATCAGAATTTTTATTTTCTCTGGACTTTTGTACTTTGAATTACTTTTTGCATATAGGAAAAATCATTGCTCAATATTACTTTTTGTTTGGTTTCATTTAAATACAGAAAAGATAAAAATTGTATTATAAATATTAACTAGAATATCGTAGGCAATCATTAAAATACGCTAAATGTTTGTTTTATTTAACGTGTGAATAAAATTGATTTTTCGTTCATAATCTTTCTTTATTCTCTGAATTTCATTTTTCTGAATAGTATTTCTGTTAAAATCTTTTAAGAGTTTCGATCATTCAGGTGATCATTCTGGATATTTAAATGCCAAAATATTACAGAAATCACAGCAATAATATAAATAATTAAATCAAATCTAGTTTTTTAAAACTGTATAGCATACTAAGGAAGTATTGCGTGAAAACAAAAATTTTGTTTGAAATGGCATCATTAAGCAATAATTATGTAAGTTCGCAATATTATAATATCTGGCAATGATATGATTATTTCTCTTTTGTTTTTAATTCAAATTCAATCATTTCATTAGCTTGTGATAAAAAAAACTTATTTTTTTAAAATTGTAGTTAAAACAATGCTTTTCTTCAAAACAAAAAATTAGAAAAACACAATATTTATGAAAATAGAAAGTTTTGGTTGAAATTATAGCAAGTAATTGAAATTTTCTTGATTTTTTTTTTTTTTTTTTTTTTTTGGAAAATTAAAGCTTTGCAGCTATTTTCATGAAAAATAAGCAACTTTCAAGTAAAGAATTGAATTAGAATACAAAGTACCAATACTGAATATACACACTAGAAAGTATTTTGAAATTATCATTCCGAAATGAAATTGAAAAGGGGGAATCGAGCTTCTTTTTATACAAAAACAAGGCGAAATTCTCAATTAGATAATTAGAATTTATATTTTTCCAATACACGAAACAAAATAAGAGCACAATATTTACAAAAATACTTTTGTAATGTAATAAAATATTCACGCAGCAGTTCTGTAATGTAAATAACGTTAATGTCGTTTCATTATTATTATTATTATTATTATTATTATTATTATTTTCCTATTTACTGATGCTGTTATTGATTTAACACACATTAAAAATTTATTCTCGAAATCCCAAATTGAAATGAGGAAATGCTTAATTTTTCAGCATTTCTTTGATTTCAAGATGAATCTACAATTCTATTTTAATATTTATATGAGTGGATTTTTTTTTAATTATTTCTCCTAGTTAATGTATTGTACTAAAACGAATACGAAGAACCAAAATAATCTCTTTTCATGCTAAAATGTCAGCGCTCTTTAAGTTTAATTGTAAAAGACATAAAGGAAGCTGTTCGTATTCATTAAAATAATTTTTTTCGTGTCCGTGTGCTCTAGAGTTTATACAAAAACGTATTTTTTGAAAAGCCGTTTTTCAAATTCAATATTGCCAAAAAACCAGTTTCTACTTGTTTTCGAATTTTTGTCAAAAAATAAAATAGAATAAAGAAAAATATTTAATTTAATTTATATAAAAAACAAAAAACGAAAAAAAATCAAAGTCAAAAAATAAAAGAATATATATTAAGGCTTGCATATACATATTACTTAATAATAATAAAAAATAACAAAAGTTTCAAATTATATTCATATTATTAGTATTAATTTTAATTTTTCTTTAGGAAACAATATCCACTGAGCGGTGGCTAGACCTTGTTCTTATTTTGGACACAGTATTTCTTGAAATTGAAAATGCTCGTTCACAAGATACTGAGCTTGATTTTATAGTTTTCACAGCATCAAATAATTAATTTTTGAGTGAAGAAATTTATATAATAAAATTAAAGTTTAAAATTTAAAATATAAAATACAAAAAACATTAGACTGGCATAGTGGTAGGGTGTTTTCACCGTGAACTAGAGGTCCTGGGTTCGAGTTCTGGTTCGGGCGTGGTTGTTCTTCTATGTTTTATCCATAAGGAGTGTGAATGTACCCTCCCCTATAAAAAGGGACTGTGTAAGCGGTTGTGATGAGTGAGTAGCAAAAGCCGTTCTCTTGTTCCTAGTTAAACAAGGGACGCTGATTAGGCTTAAATCGCTGACTCCCTCAGCGAGTTTGTCCATGACAAATGCCATAAGAAACAACATTTTTACCAAATATAACAACTTTATATTTTAATTTTTTTTTTCAAATGCGACAAAAACCGGTTTTCTTAATTTAAAAACCGATTTCCAAATGTGACAGATTTACTTTAAAAAGCCCGTCTTTTTAAAACCAGGTTTGAAAAACGATCAATCTCTAGTGTGTTCCATTTGCATTCTATTCTCAATATAATTCTTCATTTCCAAACTTCTAATGAATTCTTCTTCATGAATTCACAAGTGTAAACGTAACTACATTAACTTTTTTTTAAAACCCTTCCATTTTTCTATGAATATTTTGAAATGAGAAAGTCGATTTAGAAGGAAACGTAAGGTTAAATTTTAAATCGGCATAAAAAAAACTATTCGAAAAATTTACTTTTGTTGAAAATAACAGAATCACTGAAAAATGCTTTTAAGTACTCTTCCATTGAGCTAAATTCGTAAATAGAAAAATAAATTGGATAGACATAAAATTATTAAATGTGGATTTTTTGAAGATTTCAACAGAATAGAATTTTTAAAAAATTAGTGTAGATATCGGTCTGAAATTTTCCCCAGACAATTTCTGCTGGGTAAAACTGTAACTGAAAATTAATAAATAATAATAATAATAATAAATAAAAATAAAAAAATTATTTTTTCCCAAATTTATTTTTTTACTTTCTGGTATACGAAGTAAAAAAGAAAAAAATAATAATTTAATCACCAAGAAATTCAATCTCAACATTTTATTCCGAAATGTGCCTGTTTCTTAAATCTCCACGAATCTGGAAAATACATTTCTGGAATTATGATTTTCCTGGAACAGGATAACTCAAAAAAACTTGGTGGGCTAGATGGATGAAATTCTGAAATAGACTTTTAACCCAAAATTTAAATTTCTATCTTATTTATTCTATCTACGAAAACCATTTAAGAAAAGTTCGTTTGTCTGTCCATCCGAGTGAACGTGAACATGGTAATTTTAAAATATAAAGAGACGGACGAATGAAATTTGGTAAAAAGTTTTAGTAGCTAAAATGAAAATTCGTATAATTTTTTTTAATTACATTTGTTGGTCTATACATTTACATGCCTGTAAAAGAAATTTGATATGCGACCTCTTAGCCAAAAGTGGTAATAGTGTCAAATCTTGCTTCCAGTTGATAGTAAAAGAGGTATCTAAAATCCATACTCGATTTTCTTTCTTTTCCCTCTCCCCGTAACATTGAAATATCAAATGCCCATGCATGAGATCTGGTAAATCCAAATCCAAACACGCGCTGCTTTTAAAAACCTTGTCTAAAGATACCGAGTTTTTGCGAAAGTGTGTGTGAGAGAGAGATAGCATCTTTATTAGGAAGTACGCGATTAAGTTTCGAGAATTAAATATATTGCTTAATTAACGCTGCTAAGTATCCTGAATTAAATAAACCCCTGATCTAAGAGACCCCTGATCTAGTTTAGAGTTCAACTAAATAATCATCTTGGTCCTTCTAATTTACCATTCTAATAACTAATACCTCATCTTTTCGGATTAAACTTTTTCTAGCAAAATAAAAGCATTTAATTTATACACAAAAAATTCGACATCATAGCTTTAACAGTTGTTCAGAACTTAGTCCATCCTCATATTCGAAAACAAAAACAGTGGTCTATTTTGGATGGTTAATCCAAAACCTAATAAAATTGCTGTTATTGTATATTTTCCACAAGTAAACTTTAATTGTTGTTTTTCGACACAGCGGCATAAGTAGCTATAAAAATACAAAAGAATTTAATTCTTTTTGCAAAAGTAAATAAATCTTCGTTAACAGTTGATTATTTTTTTCTTTTAAGAACATACATTCAAAACAAATTAAAATGCTCAATATCATTGTGTTTTCAGAAATTGGCGTCTGGTCTCTCAATATCATAGAAAGTGTAGAATTTTCAATATTCATTCATTCTGGCAGAGAAAAAAAAAGGAATATAAAATACCAGACTTCTTGGCTGTTATTGTTGTTACTTATGGCACTTGCCATGGACAATCCCCGCTAATACATCAGCAGATTTAAAGCCGAAGATATGCGTCTCTTGTTTCAAGTAGCGCCAACTAGGGACAACAGTACGACTTTTACTATTCACTCATCACAGTCGCTTGCACAGACCTTTTTTACAGGGGAGCACAGTCACACATCTCACAGATAGCACACAGAAGAAAAACTCTGCCCTAACCGGGAATCGAACCCGGTACTTCCAAAGCACGAGGAAGACGCGCTACGTCTCTGCCAGAAAGATGGCCTTCTTGGATGTAAACGAATTAATTTCTATGGAAGGAAATGTGCAGTTAAGTAATACCTTAGTCTGTTTGCTCAATATATTTTTATATGTTGTAAAGATTCTTTCACTTTCTAAGAAACACCTGTTTGACAGTTGTAACATCCAGTCAGCTGTGGAGTGAACTGTATGATTCTCTCACTTTGTAAAAACTCCAGAAGGGAGATTCTCCTCCTTAATGGAATCATTTGTACTTTGAGTCGAGTCCAGGTAATGAACCACACAAATGTTTTCCGTCCTTCCAAACAAAAACAAAAAAAACCGTAACTTAAAAGAGGAAGAGTGTCAAAACCTTCGGATGTAAATCTTTCTTTATTGAGGAGGGTCTGTTACGAGGGTGGATCCTTCATGAACATTCCCACGGTCAATTGGAGATCACTGGGGGATATTTCTGAATACTTATTGGGTAACTGTGATCTCAAGCACACCAATGGGAAAATTAGAGGCAGAGTTTGACAGAAGATAAAATGCAAGATTTTAGAGCTGAGAAAAGAAGAGGAATCTGATGTAATTAGGGAGCTTCGGGAGTTTCTAGGTATTCAGAGGAGAGTCGTTTGAAAGAAGCTTCAAGTGAGTCGAGCTTTTGATTTAAGATCTACCCGATGATTATCTGTGGATCCCTTGAACTACCGCTGTAATAGTAGGATGCGCCAACCGCCTGTTAGCTTTTCTTGTGAGGTTGTTTCTCCGAAGTTAATCTAGGAACTATTCATGTTAACTGTGATGTAAATATTATCAATCATATCAATTTAGATGATAACGAGTTGTTTTTATGTATTTGTGGCAGTAAATAAAGAATTTGTCTCTAAATGTGACTCACTCGTTTGATCGGACATGATCAAATCATTACAACAAGTTATATGGTATTCACTTTTTCTATAAAACATTTTAATAATAATAAAGCAATGGGCTTTTCTTAAAAAGTATAAAATAAAAAATGAATAAATAAATCATGATAAAATGGATTAATAAAAGCCAAATAAAAAGAAATACGCTCGCGTCTGTGCACAAGAGCCCCGGACATGATCGCAGTCTCGAGACTGAATAGTTGGGATCAATTTAAGGTCTCTTACTAAACCAATTGCAGCAGTCTCCTCGAAATTTTCTTGTATGTTTCCGAATAAATGTACTTTCTGTAATTAATCGTATGTCATTGGAGATCAATAGTTACGCAAGAGGTTATTAGAATGTGATTTTCGATGAATAAGTACTTTAAAACAAGTACATTTGGGAAGTTCTTTCCCGGTCGATTGAAATCAAAACTGGACACAGAACTGCGCAGTTGTAATCATACAGTCACATACCAAATTTCGTATATTGTCTACAAATATTGTAATTTCATACCTTGTAATATATTGTAATTCAATATTGTATATTGTAATTTCAAATATATCATTGCTCTTTTTAATTTTTTCTAGACAAATTAGAGAAAATACAGAGCGAGAGTCGATTAATCTCTTAAGGGATTTCTTTCTAAATTTGATAATATCTTTACTTTAGATGCTAAATCTATGTTGGAGTTAAAAATTCAAAGCTGATAAAAAATTTTGGATCAATTATTTATAGTAATTGTAATCGTCTTCCCTGGTTAAATTGGTTTGTATGACGTTAGATTCACATCTCTTGGTCTGCGAGTTCGAACACCATATATAGAAAGGAGAATCGAAATTGCCAGAAATTCGCTTTCTATTTTGCCGCTTAATATTGTGATTCTGTCATATTTATATTAATTGCAATAATTAAATAAAAAGTAAATAAATTAATAAAAATTGTTAACCTATATAGGAATTGGTTTAAAAAAAGGGTTTTTTATATTACTTGTTTGATTGAATTTCGTGTTTACAGAAAGTGACATTTTCAAAAATGTATTTTTCATATCAACGAAGATTTGAAACATTTGATTCATCAGAACGAGACTGAATTTACCATACTTTTAAGCATATTGCTTTTTTTTAGTTTACTTCGTAGTGAAAAAGGTAACAAAAGGTACATTTGATAAATATTTTTTTAAAAATTTTTTGACTATTACAGTGTTACACCGATGGAATCGCCTGGTGAATATTTCAGGCAAGTGGACAGAAAAACTTCCTCTTAATGAAGTTCGTTCAAAATTTGATGGTAATCCACGAATTTGGAATAGAGACCATATATTAAATTTTATTCATGTAGTTGAAAGTGGTTGAGAGATACCTAGGTCACAGACAGACAGACGACAGACAGAGAGAATGCCAAAAATGTATTTTTCGGAATCAGCCTGTTTTGAAATGCAGATATTCATCAAAATTTTGAATCCGAATTTTTTTGACAATTACAATATTTTATCTTTTTATATTTAGTATGCAAGAAAGTAAAAAGAAACACATTTATCTCAACTATGGCTACGTTGCAAGAGTTGAAATGATACGTTCTTCAAAAAATGGGCTTTAGAGCGAGGGATGTCGGTTCAGGGGTCATCCAATCACGATCAAAAGCAGCGGTCCTTACATAGTTTCTAAAAGGATCATAACTTTTATACTTTATTTAAATTACACTCAATAAAAGTATAATTGCGTGTGTGTACTCCTACGAACGAAGGCAGTTCTGTTTTCCAGTCCAATCCTTTACGGATATTCATTTTGACAGGCAGTTGAGAAAAGATGCAGCTGTGCGTCCGACTGCGCGCATGGCAGTATTTTCTGTGCCAGGCCAAAAGAAACCTTACGCTTCATTCTCTTGCATTCACATATATTGCCATTTCTCTGTAATAGAGCAAAATGGTGTCAAAGTGGCTGTTTTCATTTATATCCATAGGACTTTACTGCAGTTGTAAGTACACCATTTATGACTTTTTGTGTGCTTTATTATTTGTAAATTTTAAAGTGAATAGGTAATTTATTAGTCAGCGAATATCTAATTGAAATTTCCTTTTATCACCCCAACAGCGTTGCTCTGATGAAGTATAACTTAATCTAAATAGTTGCTAATGATCTAAATGAAAATGGCTTGAAAATTATATAATAAATTTTCCATCTTACCAGTGAAAAATGATTTAAAAAAATAAATGAAAAGAATTTATTATCATGTCAGAACATCATGTTGTTTTCGGTATGAGGTTTTTGGCGTCAACTAAAATCCGAAGGCAAAAAATTAAAATTTTATTATTTCTACGAACATCTCAAAAAAAAAAATCAGCTTTCAATAACGTGTTGCCATTGCATTTACAAAAGTTCTGATTTTTTTTTTAAAAAATAAGTTAATGACTCCAGCAAATAAAACCTAGAAAAATGTCATTTTGAACAAGTGATTATAAGAAATGAAATTAATAAGAAATGTGATTTTTTTTTAAACAGCAAATGCAAGACAAAGTCTTCTTGATCATTTGCAATACTAAAGTGACTCATTCAATGGAACAATTAAAAGGAATAAAAATATAATTTAACTTGTACGATCACGTGGTCCTTCGACGCTCAAGAAATTATGTTCTGACATGATTCAATGAAATATGTAGAGCAGATTTCCTTTTAATCGTTATTATTATTTTTTTTTTGTAAAAATGCTTATGTTACAGATTCTTAATATTTCTAAAAAAACACTGAATATATATATATATATATATATATATATATATATATATATATATATATATATATATTAGAATGAATGCGCGCGCGCGTGTGTGTGTGTTTACCCAAATTTACAATGCCGACTTTATCTCGATAAAATAGGACATATATATTCGTCCAGAAAAATATTTATAGCAAAATTTCAAAGTTGAAAACCTTATTAAAATTCATATTAATAAAAAACTAAGCAAGTATTTTTTTAAATTTTAATATATGTCTTTCTAAAGTATTATTTCAGAAAAATAATTGTTATGCTATCTTAACTCCCCCCCCCAAAAAAAATCCTATTAATTTTATTATATTAACGGTGCCTTTAACGACCAGCTGGTTCGCCAGTATTAATGCTCGCTAAATTTTTCAATGAAACATTTTATGTAACTTGATTTATTAGTATCTTCTTCAGCGAAATATTTTTTCTTCCTATAAATTATTCATAAAATTATGGAGACTGCGAATCCAACGCCATGTCAACCAGGCTATCCCATCCCCAGCGAAATAAATTGTTAAAAAATAGTTAAAACATTTTTTTTAAAAAAAATTATTAAAAATAGGAACTTAATTCCTGATTCAAAATATTAATACCATTAAAAAGATAAACTTTTGATTTTTAATTTGATGTAAAAATCATGTTTGTGCGATAATATTTTCTGAAGTTATTGCTGGAAAATGCCAAAATGTCGTTTAATTTTTTATTAATTAAAACTTTAATTAAAAATTTTAAAAATCGCTCAGAGGTGCGCATTATCAATCTCCAAGGTATGAACGTGTCAAGTTTAGAAGCAAGAAGTCAAACGGCCTACTCGTAGAGAGCACACACACACACACACACACACACACACACACACACACACACACAC
>JAOUZG010025245.1:5685647-5695985 GCA_026289955.1 Argiope argentata
ACACACACACACACACACACACACACACACACACACACACACACACATCTTTATTATAAGTATAAATTAAAAGCAAATATAATATTGAAGTGATTATTGTTACAATTTTTGCATTAGTACATCAATATAATACTTGATTTCATACATTGTTCTAAGCAGCAAAGCGTCAACATAAAAGTTGAACGAAACAAAATCTTGATTTAATCATTAATTACAATAGTTCAGCATTCCACAATTTGTGCCGGCCCACGTCATCAATATGTGCAGGATCGTGCTGCGGACAATGGCGCCAAATTAAAACAAAAAAAAAAAAAAACAGAGGGCTCTAACCTTTTGAAAATATCAAATAGAAGATGAAATATTTTCTTAAAAAAAGCCAAACCAACTTTTTACTACATCTATGGTGATGGTGAAATTCTTACGTTCATTTTTTTTAAAACGCAGTCTGTCTGGTTGCCTGTCTGAATCGTAAAATTCTTGTCTTTTTCGAGCGTTTCTGAAACGAAAAAAACGCCATGTCGAAACGTATATGAGGGTAGACGTGGTCGACAATTTGCTCATTATTGGTTCGATTTTTTAAAACAATTATAAACGAATAAAACTGTTTATTAGGATTTTCAAAATTTATTTAGAAAATTAAACTAATTGCGAGGTGCTGTTGAAATAATTATTTATATCATTCCAATTTTAAGAAATAAACTAACAAAACTTCATCTTTTATAGTTTTAAAAACAAATTTTTCGAAATAATAATTTGTTACTGAAAAAAACCCCACGAAATAATGATAATATTTTAAATAATGCCACGAAATAATGATAATATTTTAAATAATGACATAATGACAATGTTTAAATGTTGACGGTTATCAAAGAATTGAAGCTTGCTGATAAACGATGGAAGGGGACTTCTTAATTCTTTTCTAATATTAAGTGTACTTCAGATGCCATTCGTAATAATTTCAATTTTTTAATTTTTTTTTGTGAATGTAATTTTGAGTTTATAATTTTAATTTTAATGTTTTATGCATCTTAAGTTATAGATGGAATTCTAAATTAAAACAATAAGAAATAAGCGGTAAATATTCTTATTTAAAAATGAAAATCATATTTCAGATATTCATGAACTAAATTTGAAAGGAAATTCAAGGTTTAGAATTTCAATTTCTTATGAAACTTGGAGTGAATAAAGGAGTCAGCCAGCATATACTCTCGGAGATTGAAAAAAAAAATTAACCGGATTGCGAGGTATAAAAAAATCAGATTGTCTATGCAAAAACGTATTTCGTATTTAAATTGAAGTTTCATTAAATGGTTTTTCTGTAAAAAATTTTAGAAATAATAAATTAACAAAAATAAAAACGTTACTTTGTTATTTTATTTAATTTCACAAGCTTTTATCTGAGACTACGTAAGCATGGAAAAGCACACAACTGACCTAAAAATTATTTATTAATAATTCGTACTTGAAATAAAGCAAAACCGCAAATTAAATCCGTATTTCTTTAAAATCAAATCAAGATTATTTTACTGATCGATTGAGATTGAGATAACTACAACAGTATTATACACACATTTTTTTTAACTTTTTAATTAAAATGAAAGCATAGTTGTCAACAATCACAACACCTTGCATATGCGTGAATTTTCAATTCCAATTGGGGCAACACAAATGCGTGAATTTTTTACGCCTGTTGGGGTAATGCAATACAGATGAGAAAATTTTAATTTCCTTAATTCCATCTTATTTTAATTAAAAAGTACTTCAAAAATGAATCCGAAAAGTCTAATAATTAACAATGTTTAATTTTAAATGCTTCAAACACTAAGAAAATAAGCAGAATCGTTTGAAATAATCAGTCGAAAGCATATTAAGTCTAACCTCATTAGCGTGGGAAAAATATAAAACTGAAGTCTTACTCATTTGGCGACGGGAAAGTAAGAAAAGTTTATTTTTTTGTTTTTTCTCTCAACAAGAATCTTCCTCGTGTCTTTAAAAAACGTTTAAAAAAGAAATAGTCGGATTGGTCGTTTTTTCTCGAGTTTTGCATTCAGCAACTCATTTAGCGATTCATTTTTATTTATATAGATTTATAAATGTTATTACAAATATTTAGTTTTCGAACCTACTAGAGTACTAGAAACTATTAGACTTATAATAAAAGTTATTTTCCAAAAATATTTCTTTCAATAAAAGTAATAAAGAGCGTCTATCTACGTATTAATAATTCCTACAAAAACGTCTACACTTCTAAACAGTTTTTGATTTCGTACCCACGTAAATGTTTTTATTTAGTTTGAAAAACAATTTTAATTTCTTTACAGTGCGACTCTCCGCGGCGCAAGACTTGAAGATCTGGGCAGCAAATACCAATTTCAACAACCCCCGCAATTGGAGAGGGGGGAAATTACCATGTCCGAACGACAGGGTCATTTTCCCGGCTTCCTCACCAGTGCTGGTCTTCATGCCCGAATCATTCGCAGTGTCTGAAGTGGTAAGTTGTTCGAAACCAGATTCTACTGAAGAACTAACATGTAAGCGGGTCCTATATACAATTTATAACAAAAAAATAGATGCACCAAGAAGCAATCATCCGATTGCTTTGAAATTTCGTATGCATGAGTGTTTTGACTAGATATGCAAGTGATTAAATTTTGGTCTCCAATGAAGGAATAGTTTAATCTCCAGCGCATCGGAACTGCGCAACCAGCAGAGGTATATAAAGAGCAGTTCATTAACGGTTGTTAAAACTTTCGGTTTGATTGCGATTCAGATGACTTTTCAACAACTTAAAAAATGCCTCGTCGCAGGGTTCGTGCTCATTACGACCAACTGTCAGAGTTTGACAGAGGTCGTATCATTGGATTGAAAGGGGTGGTTGGACAAATCGGAGAATCGCTCGTCATTTGAGTCGAAGCGATGCGGCGATTCGAAGATGCTGGCGAGGATGGGTGGAAAATGGCAGAGTTCAGCTTCAGAATGGTAGTGCTTTTTCTCTCAACAAGAACTAGGGCCACAAAAGATCGTGAGGACAAAGTGATTGTCCGATCAGCTGTCGGGCAACTCTTTCTTGGTGAGTCGATTCTTTTGTTATAGAGTGTACGTTATATCCTTCGGGGTAAAATGTCTACCTGCAGATCAGGTGCTGAAATTTGGAGGAAGGGGGGATGTCAAGTCAGATGTCGTTGTTATCATTTGACCTCGGTTCAAAATTACAAAGTCCATTTCAAAATAACCTTAGTCTTGCTTTAAAAGATGTTAATATCGGAATTGATGTAATATAATTGAAAATGTCATTGCAAGAATAAATGCAGTATATTATTGTTACTTATGGCACTTGCCTATGGACAAGCTCCCTGCTGATACAGCAGCAGATTCAAGCCGAAAGAAGCGTCTCTTTTTTTTTAAGTAGCGCCAGCTAGGGCCAAGAGTACGACTTAGCTACACACTCACCACATTTGCTCGCACAGCCCCTATTTACAGGGAGGCACTAGCACACATCTGACTGATAGCAAACAGAAGAACAACTTTGCCCGAACCGGGACTTCCTGAACACGAGGAAGACGCGCTACCTCTGTGCCAGAAAACCGGCATAGGTGCACTATTGATATCTAATATACAACGTCATTCTAATTAAACAAGAATAGTGAATTCGTGAAAAATATTTTCTTTGCATCCATAACAGATAAGATTAGTAAATTTTAGTCTAGTTTTATTACATTAACGCTAAGTTTTAACGCAACACGAATCCTAGATTAGGATGAACTTCATAAATTTAAACAATGGTTATTCGACGAAGACGGTATTTGAGTTAGCATATACCTCTCAGAAGCTCTCGTAAATTTAGAATAGGCCAGGAACGTGGCAAATGTCTTATATTTGTAGAGTATGTGTTAGTGGGAATTTAGGATTATTTAGTAACAAATTTTGCCGACTAAAAATATTTTTTTTTTAATGTTTGATATTCATGAGCATTGTATTGTGGTGTGAAACAGCATTTGGTGGAGTGCAATATTCAAATGGAAGCAATACTCTTATTTTTTTCTATTTCAAAAACTTATTACAAACATGTACTGATGATTTATATTAATGTAACTTACAGAACTTTCTTAGAGATATATATATTTTAAAAAAATCCTATATATATTTTTCATTTTGGAAGCAGACGGAATGAGGATAAGAACTGAATTTATCCCAAATTTGATTTTTGTTTCGTTTAAAAATGAGTAAGGGACAAAAAACTATAATTTTTAAGCTAAAAATTGCAAACAAAACTTTTGTTTAACTATTTAACAGTTTTGATTTAAAAAAAACATATCATATTTCAAAAATAAATAATATAGAATTTTTAATATCTAATGCAATAATATTTATTGTTAATAATTTCAATTAAAACTTAAATGTATACAAATTTCAAAAAGGGAAATTTTTTAACTGAATACATTGAGCAGTGGTCAAATTATTGAACAAATTAACGGACTTAAAAGTGTATTAATTAAGAATCACTGAGGATATAAAATGGGAACGTATATCAAAAAATTTGGAGATCGGGTTAGAAATTCGAATCACTGATGAATTGGAATATAACAGTTAGGGTCCATGCTGACAGTTGGGGTCCATGGCTTCGTGGGGTCTGCGCCACACTCGAACTCTACTATCAGCTCGTAACAACTGGAATCGGGACTCCTCTGATCACACCACGATTTTTCACTGGTTTAGGGACCAGTCGATATGCTCACGAGCCCAGGAGAGTCGCTTCAGGCGATGTCGTGCTGTCAGTAAAGGCACTCGAGTCGGTCTTCTGCTGTCGTAGCCCAAGGAAGACAAATTTCACCGCACAGTCCCATCGGACACGTCCCTCGTACGTCCCACATTGATTCCTGCAGTTATTTGACGAAGTGTTGCGTGTCTATTAACATTGACTGTTCTATACAGACGTCGGCGGTCTCGGTCATTAAGTGCAGGTGGTCGCCCACTGCGCTGTCCATGATGGGATGCGATGCCTAAAATTTCATACTCTTGGCACACTCTTGATTCTGTGGATCTCGGAATGTTGAATTCACTAACGATATCCGCAATGGAATGACCCATGCGTCTAGCTCCAACTCACATTCCACGTTCAAAGTCTGTTAATTCTCGTCTTGCCGCCATAAATCACGAAAAACCTGTTCACATGAATAACTTGAACACAAATGAAAGCTCTAGAAAACAGACTGCGCATTTATATTTTTTTGCTGCGATACTACTGCCATCTGTATATTTGCATATTGCTATCCCATGACTTTTGTCACTTCAGTGTATATAAGTAGCATAATAAGTAGTTTTTTCCAGCCAGGTAATTTCCAAGATTAAAAAAAATCAAATGTGACTTTTTCTATTCTTTTGTTAGAGCTTCCCAAAAATTTAGGACAGTCCAATCGGAATGTAAGAAACAAATTATTAAACCTGAGAAAAAAAAATATTCCCAGCTCATAAGCTCTTAAGATCAATCTACTCCTAATCACTTTTCCAGATGTAGCAATCTGAAGGTGCAACGTTACATTACTCAATTTACAAGATGTACAGCTTTTAAATGATTCCAGAATAGGGTTTGAAGGTTTTTAAAACCCGATTTAAAAAAAAAACTGTTTTTTACAGCAAATTTGTTACATTTAAAAACCGACTTTTAAATTTAGAAAATTGGTTTTCCGGATGCTTGGATATTCCTCTACGAGTTAAAAAAAATTGAATTTATTGGTTAAGACCGAATTATCTAAAGGCAAACGACAGAGGTGACAATTTATTAACAAGTGACGTTATATTTGAATCTCTATTAAATGAACTGAAAAATTTAAACGCTCAAATATGTGTCAAATGATTGTATGCATTATAAGAAAGAATCTGCAGAAAAAAGAAAAATAGAATTAGCAACTGTTTTCTGTATCTGCAATAACCACAAAATATTTCTAGTTCAGCGAAGAAGTCTAGTGTGCTTACTTTAGCTTCAAAAATTGAAATAATTAGATTATCTGGAAAGATATTGTTTAAAATATTTCCAAATTTTTACCTTGAAACCGATTCCGATGAAAATTAAATCGAAAAAGCTACACATCAGAGTAATGCCTTTTTTAAAAGAAGCCATGGAAAAATCATTTCATAAGTTTCTTGACGACCCTGAAGGAAAAAAAAACTTATAAATCCATTGACACTGAAAACTGAATTTTCATTATTTAAGACAGGGGTTCTCAAACTTTTAGACATTGCGACCCCCTTTTTAGACTAAGTATTTTGGTGACCCCCTAAAGTTTTAACTCTGTCTAAAGTTTAGATAGAGATTTTGAAAATTTTACACGTAAGAGTTTTTAGAGTATGTGTCGGGTATTGGAGTCACACCTCTTGACACTTCATCTTTCTCCTTACTAGTATCATCTCATCACGAAACTTTGAACAGATTACATTCAAGTTAAGGATTGAGTTGGGTTGTATGGATAGTCAATCCATTCAGTGAGCAGGCCATAACAAAAGCTGAGCTATGTGCCCTTCATCATGATCAACCGATAGAGATTTTAGGTGATCAATCAACTAAAGTAACTTTTAACAAAGCTTGTATCGGCAAATTTCGGATACGTATTAAAAAGGAATACCCAAATCTGTCCACAACAGCATTAAAAACTTTGATGCCATTTTCTACACATTACAACTGTGAACAAGGATTCTCCATATTGATAAATTTAAAAACAAAATCAAGAAATCGTTTGACACTTGAAAATGAAATTGTTTTGTGTGTTACAAAGCTCACTCCAGACAATAAAAAATTGGTTAATTCCAAACAAGCTCATGTATCCGATTAACTAATAGAACACAAAGACCAACTTGTATGTGCATTAAAAGCCTTATGTGTACTCTTTTTTTTAATGCAAACTACAGCAATACATTAATTTTATTTAAACTTTTCTTCCACATCTCGCGACCGCCAGGGGGGTCACGACCCACCTTCTGAGAGCCCCTGATTTAAGATACCGAATAAGAGAGAAGGATTTGCCATTTGATGCCGTGAAAACTATAAAAACAACCCAGTGTCTGGTGAACGATTCAATTTCAATCAATACTATGTCCAAAATAAGAACAAGATCTTTCCACCGCTCAGTGGAGGTTTTACGTTTTTCAAACTCCTATTTTCTTAGGATAAATTAATATTAGTGAAAATAATATAAATGCTACCTGAAATTAATGTTTGAGTGTTCGTTATTTTGTGTAAGTTATAAGTATTTGTAATTCTTATTTTTTTATATTTTGACTTTGATATTATTTTCGCTTTTTGTTATTTTATATAAATTTAATAAAATATTTTCCCCTATTCTATTTTTTGACGAAAATTTGAAAAAAGGCTAAGAAAGTTTTTAAAAAAAATATTGAATTGCAAAACTGGTTTTCCAAAAAGTCGGTTTTTGTATAAATTATATTCCAGAGTAGTACAGAAAAAGATCGGTGGTTTGATTTCAATGTTTCTGAACATAGTTATCAACATTTCACATGAGAAATCTCGACATATTATTTAAAAGAAAGAATATTTATCAAAGTTAGAATGATATATATATATTTCTAGTATTGAATACATAAAAAATTAAAAGATGAAGTAAACAAAATTGCTATCCAATTCTTCAAAAGTGTTGTACCTTTCTAGTTTAAACCTTTGAACTAGGAAAAGTAATTCGATGAATAATTATTCAATATACGAGGGCTTGTTTATTGCTTCAAATTTGTGTTTGTTTGTTTAAAATTGAATTTCTTCGTCTTTTTACCGCTCTATAGGTATTTTCAATAATCAAAATTGAAAAATGAATAAATAAAACGTCAAAATGATGCACCGTCTTAAATGGTGCTTAAGAGGAACCATCGAGTGCAAAGGGTTAAAGATGTTTTTTAAATATGTTTTATGAATATTTAATGAAAGCAAAATAAAGGGGACACAAGGTTTTAAAGAAAAATTGGATAGAATAATTCTTAATTAATTTCGATGATTAGGTTATATTAGAAATATAATACTGTGAAAACACTTAAAGTTCTTGAAACAACTGTTTTTGAATAGTAATTTGAATAGTACAATTATTAGAACGTAACATTTATATTTTATAGATTATTAATAAATCAAAATATCTTGAATGAAGATGTTTGGATATTTCAATGCAATTCACAAAACTTAACTACCACTTAAGCACCGAATTAAAACAAAAGTAAAGGGGGGGGAACTTCGCCTACAGAAGAAAATTTTTGTTTTAAAGCTGGAGAGGAAAGCAGTTATCTTATTCAAGTAATGTTTTGAAGAAAAAGTTAAATTGTGTGTATTTTTAAATGTTATTTTTTGGCCCTGATTAATATTTGAAACCACATAATTAAAATTTATGTTTATATCTAAAGAATTAAAAAAAAATCGTTTGCATGGTGAATTAAGCTATTCCTTTGCTATTTGAAAACAACATCCTTAAGATTTTCATATCAAAATCATAAAATTTTAGAAACAAACAATCTCTTAGAAATATTTGCTATAGCGGAACTTATTACGCAGCATCAATTTTATTTTAAAAAATTTCATATCTTTCGAGATTTTTTGTGCATCCTGTTTGTCGAATTTCATTCTGAGGGGATTTAAATCAACATATATTTTCTATTTTAAAGATAAAAAATTTAGAATAATTTTCAAATATTTCCTTAATTTAAAATTTTATAAAGAATCTGAAAATAACCTGGCGGTAATCTTAAAATTATAACTATTCTTCCAATACTTTTGTTATTATTGCAAAATTCTTATGATATAAGATTTTTTTTTTAATTTTAAAGAAGCAAAGAAAATTTTGTTTTGATGAATTTTTTTAAAAATCATATAAAATAAAAAAAAACTTATGTTAGCTGAAAATAATTGCATTCTTCATAAAAATAAAGCTTAATTTGTTCATCTATGTAATTCACTCTAATATTAGAAGATGGTAACTCAGTAAAAAAATTAGGCGAAAAAATAAAAAAAGCAAGAAGAATAAAAATGATAATTATATTTAATGGCTTACATTTATTCGGCTTAAAAATCGACTAAACTTTTCACATTCATATTTTATGTACGACATTTCACAAAACACATCAAATAACCTTGCTCACAATTAGAGTGGGAAGTTTTGTAGTGTTCTCCGTAATGGAGTCGAATCACGCAATCAAATATGCTCACTTCAAGCTTTATTATTCTCAATTGTGACGTCAGATTAAACGGATATCAAAGTTATACGTGCAAAAGTGGTGTGTTTGACGCGTACTAGTAGACTATGATTTGAACCACTTCTTTGCCATTTCCTTTTGTTAGTATTTTCGATTTTCTCATTCAAACTGAAGTAACAGAATATGATTCAGAACTGTTTCATCTATATTAACATCAAGACAAAGTTGAAAAGTAAGCTAGTGCTACACAAAAGTAATAAGGTTTTTCGAAAATTACGGATTGAATAATTACAATGAATTATATTTAAGATTGTTTGATACATTTTCTGGGAATTTAATGTCTTGGAGAAAAAGAAGTCGCATCATAAAACTATATCTATACATAGTATAAAACAAGTAACATAATTAAAAAAACCCAATTCTTACTGAGGTTAACAAAGGAAAAATTTATATTAGTTACAATTGTTGTTCTTGTTCTCGTGTCCCGCTTTACAATGGAAAGAGGGGTGCAGCAGCTTCTGAGGGTATGGACCCTTGAGAACCCGAGGGCAGAAATCTGACTTCTCTCCGACGCACTTCACAAACCCATTTTACGGGGTGGACTTCATTCATGCATTTCATTCATTCATCCACAGATCATAATTTAGAACTGGAACAGAGAACGTGCACCTCTGACCCAGCACCCCTAGTGGTATTACTCTCGACATGGAGGACTTTGTGACCACGACAGATTTAACATTTACCACACACACACACGAGGAGTCTTCGACTGGCGGGTTCGAACTCGCAGCTCAACGAACGTGAATCCAACGTCCTGCCAACTAGCCTGTCCAGACCTAAATATTATTATTTCTACAAATAAGTGGTTAAAAAATTATACGAACATTTTCTTAATTGTGTTAACATTTTCAATTAAATCGCTTTAGCCTAACCTCATTAACGTGGGGAAGAAACAAACTGAATTCGTTACTTATTGGTGAGAAAGTTAGTTTTTAATTAATTTATAAAAAAGTAATGAATTAATTTTTGAAAAAAAAACTGTATTAGCATCAAATGTCATCCACTGAAAGTTTCAAAAAATTTACTTGAACTTGAGTGGATAAATAAAAAGTGTAGCACTCTCTTTTTCCCCTACCGTAGGATTCACTCAGTACACGC
>JAOUZG010025245.1:5711406-5729415 GCA_026289955.1 Argiope argentata
TCAATGTTTATGTCTGAAATTTTGTGTTTATGTTATTGTCTTCTGCTCTGGGTCTGTACTGCCCGGGACGTGCAGTCCTTGAGGAGGGGGCAATGTTACGAGCGAGCAAAACGCACGCCAAAGGTGAAAACGCTAGCCGCGCGTCACGGGATACTCCGCGCCAGCCGGGTTGACTTGGCGAGAAGAATGTTCTGGTAACCCCGAGAGAAGTCTGGCTGCGCCGAGGTTTTTCTCCCTTACCGCGGAAGCCTCTCGGAACTTCCGCCGTAGCACGGCCACGCTTTCGCCCGACTATATAAGAGGTGGGTTGCCTCTTCCTGGCAGTCGATCGCTCAAAGTGGATCTCGCTCTTTGAGAAGAGAAGCGTTTCGCTTACTTGTAGCTTTTCGCTTGAGCTGTGTTTGCGTTTGCTGTTAACGCTGTGTTATTGAGCTCGCTGTGATTGACTGTTGCTGTGCTATACTATAGCTGTTCTGCAAACCGTGTTTATTGTGCGTAAGACTTGTATTTACGCTGTAAGTGACTGATTATTGCTGGACTGTGTTTTCTGAAGTTTTACTTTTCCCAAGTCATCCTGTATATACCTGTAAATAGCTGTAAATAAATTTGTTTGTGCTGTCCTCATATAAAGTCCATTCAATCCGAACCCGCTACGCTAAAAACGTAACAATATATATATATATATATATATATATATATATATATATATATATATAAAAATATATATATATATATATATAATGAAAACACATTTAAATGATTTGCTGAGAATAAAAAGCTGAGTCGTGGCCGAAATCATGGAGAATACAGGTTGAATTTTTAGTTCTTTTTATTCCGTCACGGGAGCAGACATTATTTACAAGCGAAGGCGACGTACACAACACAGAACGACACAACACGGAATTCACGAAAGCTAAGTGTAAAAAGGGACTGGAAATCATTATCCCTGGTCTTAAATACCAAGACTTTGATAGGGATAAATATTTTTATAGAGCTTATAAACTTGGATTTCAGTGGGGATTTCCATGTTTTACACATAAGAGGTAAGGGAAACACGGGGATCTTTTTAAAAGTATTTTGTTAAGGTCAGCAATTTTCATCTCTCCCACGGAGTGTGAGAAAGTAACACGTTTAGCTGTTTCAGCAATTTTATACAGCTTCTCTTGAATTAATTAACTAGAGCGAGTGAAATGGATCATGAAATAAGAGAATATTTTAGAATGATATTACTATGGGCTAAATTAAGATAGTGCTTTGGAAATTAATTAGGATTAAAATTAAGAGTTTAAATATATATATATATATAAAAGCGTAGGAAATAATTTAATGAAAGATTAAAATGAAATCTGCTATGCATATTTCAATGTATCATGTCAGAACGACCAGGCACCACGTGCTCGTGCAAGTTAAAATATATTTTATTTTTTCATTTTAATTGTTTCGTTGAATGAGTCACTTTATTATTGCAAACGATCCAAAAAACTTTGTCTCGCATTGATTGTTAAAAAAAATCACATTTCGTATTTATTTCCTTTCATATAGTCATGTGCTCAAAATGACATTTTTCTAGGTTTTATTTGCGGTAGTCATTAGCTTGTTGTTTTTTTTAAAAAATAAGAGCTTTTGCAAAGGTAATGGCAACGTGTTACTAAAAGCTGATTTTTTGAGATGCTCATGCAGATAAAAAAAATTATTTTTCTTATACGGATTTTTGTTGATTCCAAAAACATCATATTTTGACATGATAATATTTGAAGTAATAAAAAAAAACGATTATTGAAAATGAATGGAATAGGAATTATCCTAAAAAGCATTACTATACTTCAATATCTCATTAAAGATTCAATTTAAAGCCTTAAATTGTCTTAAATATTCGTGAATGTTACTTTTTAATTTTTAAAAATAACTTACAAATTTTTACCTATTTTTTTCCGAGAACTGATTACCAACAACAAAAACAGAATTCATATTTATATCTATTATCTATCTTTAATTTCTCGCACACGTAGCTTAGTAATCACTAAAAAATTCGAACGAGAATTTGTCGAATCTTCACGTTTAAAATCTCCCTGAGCGAAAAATTGGTCTTAGGAAAATTTCTAGATGTCTGTCTGAGACAAAAATAATTCAAAAATAGTTTGAGTTGGATTGGTGAAATTTGGTATATGGTTTTTATATTAAATTTGTAGATTCCAAACAAATTTTGAGCAAACTTCGTTCCCAAGAACTTTGTATGTCCATTTATTCGAATTTATGTTAACAAGATAATATAAAAAAAAGAGATTTAGAAAGATTAAAATTAAGAACGCGGCATTAACTACCTTAGTCCAGATACCTATCCATTTTTGTCTGATCAATCTGGCTTTTAGAAACATGTAAATGATATTGCGATTATTTAAATGAATCAAATGTTATGTGGGATTTTGTGACTTCAAGTGTAGTTTTGGGTCAAATTTTTGTTCCAATCGAGTGGAAAAAACGTATATAAAATATATTCGATTTTTATTTTATTGCATTGACCCTTTGCAGTCCGAAAAATAATTAGATGCAAAATTATTCACCTAATACAAAGATTTGTTTATTGCTATGAAAAATAAATATACATAATTCTTTTAAGTCGAATTTCTTTGGAAAATTAATCTACATCTCTTAACCAATATGTAAGCGTTTTTAACAATTAAATTTGAAAAATTAATGAATAAAGAGTCAAAATGATGCAAAGTCTTAAATGTTGAGTCACACTCGATAAGAGTTAAACAAGGCGTTCTCAGGGTAATATCTTTATTTCTAGAGAGTTTAATATAAAACATACCTACTAATTAACATCAAGCAATCATACGGTATGTAGTAGCATACCCTATTGTTGTTGTGACTAATGGCACTTGCAGTGGACAAGCCCCGCTGATACATCAGCAGATTTTAAGCCGGATATATACGTCTCTTGCTTTACAAGTAGCGCCATCTAGGGCCAAGAGTACGACTTAGCTACACACACGTCACAGCGCTTTTTAGGGGGCGGATTTCATTCATGCATATTCAATCACTCGTAATTTAGACCTGGAACAGAGAACGATCACCTCTGGCCTAGTACCCCCATTGGTATAACTCTCGACATGGAGGACTTTGCGACCACGAACAGATTTGACGATCGCCAATCGCCACATACTCGGGGAATGTTTTGGCCGGTGAGCTTCGAACCCGTAACCTCAGGAGTACAAGTCCAACGTTCTACCAACCAGGCCATACCGGCCCATGTAGCATACCCTACAATATATTATAATTATAAACATAAATATATGGTAACATACTGTAATCATACGATATATATATATATATATATATATATATATATATATATGAACAAAGGGAACAAACAAAATTATAAGTAACTTATATTTTTCAGCAACAAAATTTCTTTACAGATTATAATTTCTTTTTTAGTTTCAACAATTTTATTTTTAATGAATACAATTATTTTATTAGCTTTTTCACTCTTTTCATAAGCTACTGTTTACGTTATAGATTTACAGTCAGCCAGACTTGGATGCTTTACTCGGGACCCCGACCGGGAAGCTCCTCTTCCACAACAATCCGTCGATCCAGATAACGAATTCGCTGTGCACCGATCCCAAAGGATGCATGTGTGGTAACGAAGATGACTTGGTGAGTATTTTTGGACCTCTAGGCAAGTTCATATGCACGCAGTATCAGATTTCTATTCATCTTCAGACAGGGGAAAAACATTTCTCGCAACCTTGGCGCTGTTTTTGAGCTCATGTCCTCGATAATGTCTTAAAACTATCCTGCATAGCGCGCATATCTTTACATCGATCATTTGAAAAACTGATACAGTTAAAATATGATACTGGATATGATAAAACTGATACTGATACTAATAAAATATGAAAAAAACTGGAATTCACAAAAAAATGTAAATAAGTTTTTTTCTTCTTTTATGAATTGTTTTCCAATACAAGATATTGATTGTTTTAGATTACTTTCTCTAATATTAAATATTAAACTGTCGCATCAAATTTTGGTAGAAAATTTTAAAGAAATTTGAATTTTAAAATGTAAACATCATAGCGTTATAATATTTTAGGTTCGATATGTCAATATTCATTTTTTTCTCAAAATTTGCCCAATTAAACAACGTGCAATATTTATATGAAAGTGCACGTAAAAAATGTATTGAATATCGAAACAACACGTTGGAATGTAAGCATAATATCGAAAACAATGAAAAGAGTGGCTGTAAATATATATTTTAAAATGCTTAATATTTTTAATGGGAGAAAATTGGCATGAAATATAAATTTTACAAATAGTTTTTTTTAACTCTTAGAAAAATAAGTTATGCTCGAAAATTATTACAAAAAAGTTACATTTTTATTAATTTTTAATATAAAAATTGAATAGCGTTTTTGAAAATCCTTTCTTTATGCAAACCTCATACTGAAGAAATAACTACATGCCAAATTTGATGGCTCTACGTCTGATGCTTTGTAGAGCATTCTAAATGGGTTTTGCACCATGCATGTCGCATTATGAAATTTACAGATGCAATTTATAACTTTTAAATATTATTATGTTAATATACATGGTTTTTAGTCTCCAGTAATAATCATGTTGTGTCTCTAATGTCCTAATGTATGATTTAGAGAAATTGCACTCGAGAAAGGAAAAAGGAGCTGCAATTATGAAAATGATATCAGGGCCCGACTTAGCCTAGTCGGGGCCCGGGGCAAAATCTTCTTTGGGGCCCTCTCTGCTTCAATATTTTAGTAATGAAGATCATTCATTAAAGAAAAAAAAAACATAAAATAAAATTTCTATTCAATTTGGGGGTTCACACATAAGCCGGGGCCCGAAGCAGCTGCCCTGTATGCCCCTGCCTTAGTCAGGCTCTGTGTGATATCATCCATAGTGAAGTGGTCATGAATTATATTCATAGATCAACTGCATTAACTTTTAACAAATTTTAAAAATTACACATTTTACATCAAATATTATGACAAATAATGAAAAAAAATTATAAATTTGACAACTATAGAGTATCTCTGAAACTATCCTTAGCAACAATTTGTTCATCCATTATATTAATCCCTGAATTAAATTAAATAAATCAATTTTGTAAAATTACATTTTACTACATCCATAAAGGTGTTGTTTTAAATTATATTTGCACTATAAATATACGGCTGGGATATCCTGGTTGGGAGGGCGTTGGATTCGCATCTCTTGTGCTGCGAGTCTGAACCCGCCAGCCGAAGACTGTGTGAGTGTGTATGGTGGATGCTAAATCGGTCGTGGTCGCAAAGCCCTCCATATCGAGAGTAATACCACTGGGGATACTGGGTCAGAGGTGATCGTTCTCTGTTCCAGAGCTAAATTACGATCTGTCGATTAATGAATGAAAGTCCGTCACTTAAAAAAGGTCTGTGACGTGTGTGAGCTAGAAGTTTGATTTTTGACCTTGGTTGCTCAGGGGTCCATACCCTCAGAAGCCACTTCTCTCCTCCTTCTATTGTAAAGCGGAGCACGAGAACAACAGCAACCATAAATATACAGCATTATAATTGATTAACTGTGTATACAAAGCGGCGAAATTTATCCGGTTTTGAGAAGGGGGACTATTTTGTAATATTTCTCAAAATCCGGGAAAGGGAGACATTAGGAGTTATCATTCAACAATAATATATCTCGAAATTATAAGCTTCCATATGAAACAAATATTGGCAAAATCGGACCATGGTTTGACCAGGAGAGGTGCTGATTCTTTGGTTTCCCAATTATTTTAAACCTCCTTACTTTCTTCCTACATCGATTTCTGTATTAGTAGCTCAGAAATTCCTGCCAAGAGAGAGGATTAAAAGCCTTGAATCTTGAAGGGCATAATAATTAAGAATGAAGACTGTTCAAATTTAAAAAGAAGTGTACAAGTTCATTATGCTGTTAGACATTAAACATTTATCAATATTTTGAATATATATTCATGAAATTATAATATTTATCTATAAAATACGAAAGAAAGTTTAATAAATAATTCACGCAGAATATCTTAAATTTCTTATTAACTCAAAAAGTTTCTATTCTGATGGAAAATTATAATAATGACAATGAAAGCGAATATTTGTTATATAAACAAAAACAATTAAAAATAAATTTTAAAATAGTTAAACAAATAAAATTAACAAAATGAAGTTCTAATGTAAGAACACGAATTAGTTTACGGCCTTCACAATAAATTTACAAAAAATGCAAAATATCATCAACTTGGTGATTGGTTGACAATCTTGGCGCGATTGGAAAATTGCCAAGTAAGTTCATTATCTTAGCGATTTTGGCGTAATTTAAAAATCGCCAAATTAACTCGAGAATGCAAGTATATTAGCATTCATGTATATTGGGGATTGATGATTATGGCATAACATGAAAAGCCATTAAATAAACAAATTATATTGGCATAGCATATAAAACTCCAAATAAGCCAGAGGATAGTAAAATAAATAGTTATTTTAAATTTCAAAAGAAAATATAAAAACAAATAGTTATTTCATATATTAAAAGAATCATCTTTAACTGTACAAGCAACTGCAATATGTGCAGTGGTTTCCAAATATAAAATGGAATAATGCAATTTCATTGCATTATTTAGCACGAATTGATTTAAGTTATTACATCTATATTTACACTTAACCTTCTTGTGATATTTTGTTATAAAAGATTTGACAATGCGTGATGAAAGAAAAAAAACTTTCTTAGTGCAATGCATTTGTTATATAAAAAATAATAATGTGACAGTGTTCGTATTGATTTTGAATTTGATAATTCTCTTTCAGATTTTTTCTACCATTTGCAAATTTAAACCTTGCCCCGATCTGATGTGCCTAGATCCCATCGAAGTAGTAGGGCACTGTTGTCCTATTTGTGGTGAGGAGAAATTTCCCGTCTCCATAGTTACGAAATATTAGTTCTGAATTTTATAATAATAAATATGTCGCTTCTTTTTTTCAATAATTAGATTATTTTTCAACACTTATCTTCGGATTTTTATTTAACTCTTTGCACTCCGAAAAATAATTAAATTCAAAATTATTCACCAAATACAAAGATTTGTTTATTGCTATGAAAAATAAATACACATGATTCTTTTAAGTCAAATTTCTTTGAAAAACTAATCTACATCTCTTAACCATTATGTAGGCGTTTTTAACAATTAAATTTGATAAATAACTAAATAAAACGTCAAAATGATGCCCTATCTTGAACGATAAGTCAGAGGCATCATCGAAGTGCCAAGGTTTAAATTTTAACTTCCCAGGAAAGTTCCTTAAAAAAGTTGACATTTTTCTTGCAGTTACATAAGCACTGTTCGCGTCCCAGCTTCCTAATTCGTCAAACCAATTGCATTTGGAAAAAAATAACAATATCATTATAATAAAAAGGAATTATATGAATCCAATAAAATGATTATTCTGCTAAAAATTATAAAACTAATTTTATATTTACTAATTTAATTTAATACCAAATTTAAAACTAATTATATATAATTAGAATAAAATTATAAAACTAATTTATTAAACATTAGAGAATAGCATATATTTTCTATTGAAAAATTAGTTTAAATATGGTAAAGAATTATCTTTTATGCTGTTTGTGTCAATAAATGTAAGTTTAATTTCTAAATTTTAATATTTGAACTTGATTATATTAGACATATTCAATAAAATATTCTTAATGCACTGGCATTTCTATTCGCTTTCTATTCTGGTAGGATCACAAATTATTTTTTTTTAATTTGTGTAATTAATTCAGAAGAATATTCAGTAAAATATTCTCTGATGCGACAAAAAATTCATTTCATTAGAATAAAATTTTAAAAAATTAAATGATAAGAATGATATATTTTTATTCATCCATTTATAAGATATTAAAGTGCAAAAGAGATTAAAAATGAACTCACCTTAAAAAATTACATTAATGCTTACTTGTGAATTTAAATCTTAATGATAAGAACAACAAATTTCAAAAATACATTTGACGAACGATTAAATTTTTAAATGAACAATGAAATATATTACAGTAAAATGCGCTTTAATTGTTTTTTTTTCAAGATTGATTAAAAATAGAGAATAAAGTTATGTGGCAAAATATTATTATTATTGGAAAGATATATAAATATATATTTATTTTCATTTGTTGTAAAAATTGATTTTGTGATGTAATAATATTATCAGAAACGTAAAAAAATTATACTTAGCTTTTAGTTTATTAATGTTCTGTTATTTTTTTAAGAAAAAGCTGCCTAAGGTTACATATTTCCACCCTCTAATATATATATATATATATATATATATATATATATATATATATATATATATATGTAATGATACTTTAAACTCTAATTTCAATTGTAATTAATTTCCAAAGTTTTGTCTGGATTTAGTCCATAGCAACTTCATTCTAAAATGTTATTTCCTGAACCCCTTTCGACTTTTTCTATTTAATCAATCAAATGAAATATTATAAGGATAATGCGTCATTGATGTTTCCGCGAGCCGAGTGGATGGATAGTAAATCACTGATGTAAATGAATTCTTTTAAAGGATTTCTGCATTTCTCCTGTTAAAGGTCAACGCAAGGTCAACACAATTGAGAATTCCTGTCAAAAATTTACATGGGTCTAATTTATGAGGATATCCTGCTATATAAGATCAAATTAAATGTTTCTTTTTTTTATATTCTTTTTTTACGCCTTGTACACCTTCTGCTGTTGTACTGCACTACCTCACGAGATGGAAATAAACCGAAATTAAAAAGTTCAATTTGCCTTCTCACTGATTTTAAACCACAATTCTGCAATCTGCTTCCATTTAAAAATAATAAGGATTGCATAGCATATATTTGTGTACCATGGTATGTTTTGACCGGACAGTCTGATCTGCAGAGCGCTAACACACACAAAATCACAATAAGTGAGAAAAGGGGAGATAAACACTTATTTTCGTCTTTATGATTAATAATGATAATAAATTAAAGATTAAAAAACACAAAAATTTTCATACAGAATAGTTTTTTTAATAATTAGTAATAAAAAGTTATTTGAAAAAACTGTTTTTAGTAAATTGAGTATTAATAATAATTGTAATAATAATAAAAAACAAAGTAATAATATAATAATAATTCACTTTCTAAGATTTTAATGAGTACAGATCCATATAATACAATGTAAAATCCCTTTTTTAAATAACTATTACTGTACAATTTGGATCTTAATTTTTTAACATTTTCTTAACATTCTTTTATTGCAGGTGCGAAACTGACTGCCACATATCATTCTAACTTCAGAATGCAAAAATTTTTAGAGTTGCATCAGAACCTTCATAGTAATGTAAGAACTCATTCTAATTTCATAAAAAAAATTACATTACTTAAAAAGCATTTTATCTTGAAGATGATTTTGTAATTAGGTTTCATTTAATGTTCTTGTTTTCCATAATTATTTCTGTGTAAACTATTCGTTCCATTATAAAATAGGCTTTCATGGCTTTCCCTGCAATGCAAATGTCCTTACTAGAAAGCAAGTTTTATGGATGTTTCTTTATTCAGTAACAAGTCTTGAAGATAGCTGAAGGCTAAATTTTTCCAGGAAAATGAGACAATTTAAAGATTTCTTATACAATATATCATGAGAGCATTCATAGTAATATAAGAATTCATTCTTTCACCAAAAAAATTACATAGCTTAAAAATAAAGTTTTAAGAAATAATCTTGAAGATGATTTTGCAATTAGGTTCACATTTAATGTTCTTCCTATTTTCTATAATCGTTTCTATGTAAACTATTAGTTTCATAATGAAATTGACTCTCATATCTTTCCCTGCTATGCAAATGTTGTTATTAGACATCAACTTATATAGATATTTCTTTAATAAGTAAAAACTCTTGGAGATAACTGAAATCTGAACTTTTCCAGCAATATGAGACAATTTAAACATTTCTTGCTTAATATAGAATCAAAAACAGAATCTAGGAGGGAAGTCGTTACTGATCTGCCGCACGTTTCCTTCATCTAAGTTATAAAAAATATTTTATGATTATTAAATTGTTTAGGCTGGTTCATCCTTCTGGATGAAACAATCCCTTGAAAGCGAACACAATGTAGAGAAATTGAAAATGTATTCGATAGAACCGCAAAAATATTTAATAGCAAATACTTTTGCTGCTCTTTTTATTTTCTTCTAGTGCACAAAGTAAACAAAGAACAAGTAATATAAAGAAGATAATATAAAATCAATTTCTACTCAGGTTAGCAAAGAAAAATTTTGTTTTAGTTTCTCTTTATTAAATGATTACAATTAATATAAATATGTATATACATACGACAGAATCACAATATTAAGCGCCAAAATAGAAAGAGAATTTCTATTCTCTTTTCTATATATGTCGTTCGAACTCGCAGCCCAAGGCATGTGCATCCAACGCCGTAGGAACTATACTTTTAACAATAACAGTTAGGCTTGACAATAACAATTACTACAAATAATTGATTAAAAAATTATACTAGCATTGAATTTTCAACGCCAATTGTGGCAACGCAAAACGCGTGTACCAGCTCGTGTAACGCAATACAGATGAGAAATATCTAATTTTCTATATTTAGTATTATTTAATTAAGAAAAATTGATTAATTAACAATGCTTAGATTTAAATACATCAAGTATTATGAAAACAAACTGAATCGTTAAAAATAGTCGGTCGAAAACATTTTAAGCCTAACCTCATTAGTGTGGAGGAAAAACAAACTGAATTCTTTACTTATTTGGCTGTGGAGAAGATTTTTGGCGATAAAGTTAGTTTTTAAGTAATTATTAAGAAATCAATGAATTAATATTTGGAAAAAAAACTACATTAACATCAAATTTCATCCACTATAAGTTTTAAAAAATAAACTTGAACTTGAGTGGGTGAATAAAAAGTCTTTTATTAACGATTGAAAATTAGAACAAGATAGATAGATAGATACATAGGGAGAGTGTGAGATAATAAAAGGAATTGAAAAAGTATTGTAAGTATTAAGAAATGCCGAACTGGAGATTCTGGTGAATCTCTTCGTTTCAGACCTCTTTGAGCTCGAAAAACCTTTTTTTGGAATTACTTCTGTACGTGAACACGAGAATTCAAAAACGCTCTGAGCTAGATGTATGGAATTCGCAACATGGAATTCGGACTAAATTTATAGATTTCTATCAAATTTTGAAAGAAATTCACCAAGAGAAAATTTCTGGTGTTGCTGTTCATGACTACGAATCATTTCACCTTTTTAACCCTTTACTGCATGAATTAATAAGGCGACGAAAAAAATTGTTTCACGGTGGAAATAGTTTTATTTAACTATCAATAAGACATAATAAAAGAAAAATAATTAAAAAGTTTTATATTTTGGGATTTTTTTTGCGGAGCCATATATGGACTCGTATATAGTATAGAAAAAAAGTTGAAAAGCGAAAAAATTATTATTCGTCGAGAAAAATAAGTATATTAAAATATTTTTTCCATGAAATTTTTTTTGTCAAAAAGTACTTACGTTTTACTCTGTTATCGTTTTTTTAATGAATCACTGGCACTTCAATTTCACTTTTTCACCCACTTATTATAGCTAAATATATATTTGATGGATTAAAATAGTTTGAATTATTTTATAATACTTAATTTGGAAATAAAATTGAAAAAATAATGCAATACCATATATGGGCCCATACGCAGTAAAAGGTTAATATGCTTGCTTCAGGATCTTATTTAAACTCGTATAGAAAAAAGGAAAGCATATTATGAGCAACTTATTATGGTCAAATTGAACTTTCTTTTTTTAATATTGATGTAGCGTTTTCCAAAATTTAACTCCCGACTCTGATTAAAACTAAACCAAGATTAGCAATTACACCTTACATTCAACGCTAGTTACCCTATTTTACTTTTTCTATCAACGTAATGCTTGTAAAGAATGAATTCAAATTTGGAGAAACTGCTTTTACAAAGCTGTCTGTGAATAAATTAATATGCATATCTGCCACTCCATGTTTTCAAATTGAAATTTGCAATTTAGATAGCCATATTCGATTCTGTAACCTCATATCCTCAATAAGTTTATTTACAGATAGTTTTTAGAAAATAAAGCATAAGCAGTATATCATTTAATAATGATGATTTTGAACATAAGCATAAGAAAAAAAAACAAGAAAAAAACCAAAAGGAAACAATTTTTTTGTGATTTCAATTTCATATTTAAGATGCATCATGCTTTTGTCATATTTAAAATCAAGCCAAATTTATAGTACTACAAGATTAATTCAATTTTCTGTGTCCATTCATTTAAACGAAACTTTGAATGGAATCTCCGATACTTTTAGAGCTGGAATTTAAATTTTGGTAAATAAAAGTAGTAAACCGAACAATTAAAGTGGTAGTAAAGAACAATTGAAGGAAAGAATATTTTTTAAATGTGGAAATACCAAAAAAGGGGGGTAACTTTGTGAAATGTAGAAGCGAAACAACGAATAATTTTTAATATTTTTAAAAACAATACCTTTAATAATTTGTGATTAATTTATTTGTAAATATGCTCGTAGATATATGTATTTGCTAAAAAATTTACATTATTTTAAACTATTTTAAAATTTTAACCTTTAGATACTTTTTGGATTTTTATTATGGGATCACCACTATACCCTGTTATAAGAAACATTACCCTATAACAATTCAATCTGAAATTGAAAATAGTTTGACCATTAAAACATCTAAAAATAATTTTTTCAACAAATATCCTTTCCTTAAGGAAACAGAGTGACACATTAATTTTATTTCCCATCTATCTTTTAAAGAAATATGTAAGTAGTAATTATTTTAACATACCGTTTATAAACGAATTAAAAAAGATTAAAATGAAATCTGCTATGCATATTTCAACGCATCCTGTCAGAACCTCATTTCTTGAACGGCCAAGCATCACGTGCTCGTGCAAGTTAAATTATATTTTTATTCATTTTAATTGTTTCATCCAATGAGTCACTTTGGTATTGCAAACGATGATAAAAATTTTTTGTCCCGCATTTATTATTTAAAAAAGTATCACATTTCCTATTTATTTCATTTCATGTAATCACATGCTCAAAATGACATTTTTCTAGGTTTTATTTACTGTAGTCATTAACTTATATTATTTAATCAGAGCTTTTGTAAATGCAATGGCAACACGTTTTTTTTGAGATGCTCGCGCAGATAATAAAATTTTAATTTTTCACCTACGGATTTTTTGAAGCCAAAAAAACTCATCCCAAAAACAACATCATGCTCTGACATGATAATAAATATTTAATTATGTCCGAGAATCATTATCAACAAGCTTGGCTTCCAAGTAAACATGAAGAATCGTTTCTCTTCCAAAATTCTTTTTAAATTATAATCTTATAATTATAAAAGTTTTACGCAAATATGCCTTCTACCTAAATCTTCCAAATTTTGTGCAGGAACTATTCGACCGAGTGGACAGTTTCACTTCTAGAATATCTGAAAATGAAGTTCAAACTGTTTTTGTTGATTACACAGACACGAATTATGTGGCGAATAAATTGGCTCAACTTATGAACAGTATTTACAAAGCAGGTAAGAAAAATTCAAGCAGTCTGTTTTACAGCTGTTTAATGCCTTCTTTTTCTTCTTTCTGGTGAGATATTAATTGCACTTGAGAAATGAAGTCACTTCTGTTAGCATTATTGTCACTTCAAAAAAATAAAAGATGGACTATCTGCCTTTTAGTTTCAGACTCTCATCCGGGGGAGGGAGTAAGTTATGCAGTTATTGCGTTAATTACTTTACTATCCTTAAAACGGTTCTAAAACGGAGGTTTTGAGAAGTATCAATTGAAAATAAATTTATTCCATTAGGACCCTCTTCCTATGGAAAGCAAAGCATTTTTCTCTATTCAATTTTCATTTGGCCTCGTGAAATCTTTTAAAATGAAAAGAAGCATACATTCACATAGAATTCTTTCAAGAGAGCGATAAATATATTGTTACGAAAAATAACCGGGTTCACTTTCTAGAGGGTGTATAGTGTGAAGACGTAATCAGCAAGCCTCAGCAGAAAACAACAACGACATTTATTTGCACACGAAGACACTAACACAAAAACAACGAACACACAGACGACAAATATGTACATTTGAGATGAACAGACAGCAGAAGACAGTATCCCACAAGTAGATATAGTTCAAAGCTCACAAAGCGGCCTGACAGAATTGAGAAGGAGAGGAGGTTCCTCGATTCTTCGCTCTATTGTCTCTCCATACGATTGAAGTTATCACTGTTTCCTCGCTTTAGCTATAGACTCACAACCACACGGCTGGCTACTCCACACACTACACGTCGCTGCTTCCGCAGCAGACAACAGGATTCGGCACAAGGTAGTTCAGCATTCGCTTGAACTCCACACAACGCCGGCACTCCGCCATTGCATCGCTATCCTCTCGATGACTCGTTAATTGTCTTTCTATGCCAGCTTCGCTTCATGTTGAATTCCATTCTACACACTGCAGCTTAAGATTGCCGACTTTTTATAGCTTCTGGGAGGCGGGCCGAGAATCTTCTAGGCCAATCAGGACGCATCTCGGTTTCTAAAGGACGGGTCATGAAATTCTTGAAGTTTCCAACATTTTTTAATTGGTCACCAATGCTTCTTGAGTTTTCTCAAAATTCCTTACAACTTCACACAACTCAGTTTCACATGCAATTGAAACTTCCAAGAAAATATGGAAGCGAAACTTCCAACTCTTCATTAACTTATAGAATATAATTTGTTTTATTTATAACAAACCATAAATAACTGGATTTTATTTTAAAAATCTTATTTTTAGTTGAATTGCCCTTTTCTTCATTAAACATAAGATTAATAACTTTTACTTTCAGATGTGAATAGCATTCGATCTTATGGAATAAGTTCCATTGATTTTCAGAAATCCGAAATGTTCCAGGCTCAGTCACCAAGTAGCGATCAACAGTCTTCCTCCTCGGGTAAATATCATTACGAAATCATTTGTAGATACTTAAAAAATATTTGCTTTTATTTGCATTTAACATGAAATCAGTTTTAAAGTGTAAAATTTTCAATTCTTACTTTTAGCTCACACTTTCCCTATATATATATATATATATATATATATATCTTGTGCACATTTTTCAATCGCTAATAAAATACTTTTTATTCATCCACTCAAGTAAATTTTTGGTAATACAGTTTTTTTTTTTCAAATATTAATTCATTGAATTTTTATCAATTAATTAAAAACTAGCTCTCTCGCCAAAATTCTTCATTTCCCAGCCGCCAAATAAGTAACGAATTCAGTTTATTTTTTCCTCACACTAATGGGGTTAGGCTAAACATGTTTTCGGTTGATTATTTTAAACGCTTCTGTTTATTTTTATAATGTTTGAGGCATTTAAAATTAAATATTTTTAATTAAATATTTTTAATTCCTATTCATTTTGAAGTACTTTAGAGTTAAAATAATACAGAATAAAGAAAAGTTAGAAGTTTCTAATCTGTATTGCGTTCCCCAACTGGTGTAGAAAAATCACGCATTTTGCGTTGTCACAATTGGCTTTGAATTCTCCATTGACGTTGATAATTCAATGCGAATGTAATTTTTGATCAATTATTTATAGCAATTGTAATTGTCAGGCCGAGATAATCTGGTTGGTATGGCGTTGGATTCGCATCCCTTGGGCTGCGAGTTCGAACACCATATACAGAAAGGGGAATGGAAATTGCCAGGAAATTTGCTTTCCATTTTGCCGCTTAATATTGTGATTCTGTCATATTTACATACATATTAATTTTAATTGTAGTTATTTAATAAAGAGAAACTAAAATAAAATTTTTCTTTGTTAACCTAAGCAGGAATGGATTTTAAAAAATTGTTTTATATATTACTTGTTTATCCTCCTCTTAAAAAGTAAATGTGGTTGTTAAAATTATTTTTGGCGATTTTTGGCCAAAAGGGATAATTTCCAATTCATTAATGGAGACAAGCATCTTGAATTTCGGGATCAGTTGGCGCAAATTAAACGTGATTTGAGAGAGAGCATCTCGTATTCTTAAATTTCACTTTTTCTTATTAAATGAATTTTTTGAGAAATTGGATAAGTGTAATTGAAAATGTAGGAAAATATTTTCTTATTAGGTTAATCAGAAGAGAAGCTGTTGTTAGTCAGCTTTAAAAAAGACTGGCTAAAAAATACTCTCCAGATTTAGGAGTATATTTAGCAACTAAAAAAATACTGAAATTCGGAAGATTGTGTTTATATTTGCCATGCTTTAGATGTCCTTTTAAAGAGTTTAGAAATTGATGGATAGAAGTTTGATTTTTTAATACAGTCTGGATAAATTGAATGAAGAAATTTACAGCAATAGGAAACAGATATAAGCAATCAAAGAAACTAAAAATTTCTAGGTTGGTTTTTTTATTTGTGGTTGTTGTAGTTAACTTTATTTTTGTTTTATTGAGCATAATCTAAAACACCTAGCTAAATTTGAGTTCAAAATTTCTTAATTAACCATGCATTTTATTTTGCAAAAGTTGTCTTCTACAATAAGCATACACTTTATTTGCATTTTTTTTATTTATTATTATTTTTTATAACCATTAATTTTTACTTCAAAATTTATTCGATTTAACCCTTTTTTCTTGAGACTTGATCTATATAAATAAAACTGTATAGTGAAATTAAGAGCAAAACTCGAGGCAGCTAATTTTTTTAAAAAATATTTTCGTTGGGACACGAAGAAGGTTTATATAGACACTTTCCCAGAAAGCTAGGAAAATGATAAAAATGACACTTTTTTTACTTTCCCAACAGAAATCTTCTTTTCCCCACCGCCAAATGAGTAAGACTTCAAATTATTTTTTTCCTTTAATAATGAGTTTAGGTTTAATATGTTTTCGGCTGATTATTTCAAAAGATTTTGTTTGTTTTCTTAAGGTTTGATGCATTTAAAACCGAACATTTCTGATAAATCAATTTTTAGGATTCATTTTGAAGTACTTTTGAATTAAAATAAAAAAAAAGAATAAAGGAAATTAAAAAATTTTAATCCTTATTGCTTTACCCCAAATGTCGTAGAAAATTCAAGCATTTGCGTTGCCCCAATTGGCGTTGAAAATTTACGCTTGCGTATGTGTGTTGTAATTGTTGACAACTCTATTTTCATTTTAATTAAAAATTAAAAAATGTTTGTATAATATTGTTGTAGCTATCCCAATCTCAATCAATAAATAAAATAGACTTGACTTGATTTTTAAAAAATACAAACTTAAAAATATGCGGTTTAGTTTTTTTTCTGGTACGATTTGTAAATAAACTGTTTTTAGGTTAGTTGTGTGCTTTTCTATGCAGACCAAGTCGCGGGTAAAAGCTAGTAATCTAATAAAATAAATCATCCAAACAAATTATTAGTATGATACTTAATATTAATAATTTTGAATACTTGAGGGAAATGTAGGGAAAATTATGAAATAAAATGATGTGATGATGGTATTTTAATCTGCTTTTGTTAACTTTTACAAACGCAAGCACTATTAGAGTTTTCAAAATTTCTAGATTATACTTGCCAGTCATTTTATAAACATGAGAAGCGTGGAATTTATTTATTTATATTATAGTCGTATTCTGAGCAACAATAAATGGTCTAAGTAATTTTTAACCAAGTTCCAATGACAAAAGCGACACCTCAATCAACATCTCATTTTGAGACATGCGCCGTTCGATGGATTTTAGATACATTTAACCCTTTTACTTACCACTCCTTCCCTGGAATCGAGTTTATAATCTCAAACTCTCTAGCTCCAAAACAGAGGCTTTACCACCACTACCATTAATTAGGAATGTGCAGGATTGAAGCTAGGATATATATATATATATATATATATATATATATATATATATATATAT
>JAOUZG010025245.1:5729815-5757367 GCA_026289955.1 Argiope argentata
ATATATATATATATATACAGGGGTTGGACAAAAATATGGGAACACCTTGTGAAATGCTTGCTTAAAAGTAATAGTGTATTCTAGATGAGCCTGTAGGTTGCGCTGCTGTATTTCCTCATTAACGTCATCTGCACATTGTCCTCAATACGTTGTAAGTGTCAGTTGTTGTCAAACTAGTGTTCTGTGTAGTTGCTAGTGCATTATGTCTGAGCTAAGTGAATTCGGAAGTGGACAAATTATTGCAACTCGAATGGTAGGTGCTTCCATAATCAAGGTAGCCGAAGTGTTTTGTGTCTCAAGAAGCACGGTATCGAGGATTTATACTGCATACAGAAATAGCGGGAAAAACATCCTCTGCTAAGTCACAACGTGGACGAAAATGTGTGTTGAATGATCGTGACAGACGGGCATTGAAGGTGATTGTGACGAAAAATAAGAAGACGACATCTGCAAAAATCACTTTTGAAGTTATTGTCGGTCTTACTAACCATGTCAGCGTTAAAACAATAAGAAAAGAATTCCATAAGCGATGAATTGCAGGACGAGTTGCAATTCCAAAACCCCTCATCAGTAATGCAAATGTTTGTAACAGGAAAAGATGGTGCCGAATCCATAAAACCTGGGCGATGGAGCAATGAAAGACGGTCATTTGGTCAGATGAATCTTGTTTCACGCTGTTCCCAACTTCTGGCCGAGTTTACGTCTGGCGCACGCCGTCACGAGCGTACGATTCAGACTGCTTGCTCCCAAGTGTAAAACACGGCGGGAGTTCTGTCATGATTTGGGCAGATACCACGATACTATATCGTGGTATTCCATGGGCCCCATGATTACCTTGCAAAGTCGCATTACTGGTAAAGATTATGTGACCATTTTGGCCGATCAAGTCCATCCCATGGTACAGTATTTGTTCCCCAATCGTAATGCTGTGTACCAAGACGATAGAGCCCCTATTCACACCGCTCGCATCGTCCAAGACTGGTTTTGTGAGCATGAGGAGGATTTGTCACATCTCCCCTGGCTACCACGGTCACCAGATCTCAATATTATTGAGCATTTGTGGTCTATTTTGGAGAGAAAGGTGCGTGATCGCTATCCCCCTGAACTTTCCACTGTTTTGCAGGAAGAATGGTATAAGATTCCCTTGAAAACCATACAGGAACTGTATTAATCGATGCCTAACAAAATTCAAGCAGTTATAAATGCTAATGGTTGTCTTTCTCGGTATTAGGCATGATATTATGTTTTTTTAGGTGTTCCCATATTTCTTGTCCAACCCCTGTATATATATATATATATATATATATATATATATATATATAATATTCTTGACATTTAAAAATTGTAAAATTCAATGCTCCCAAGTAATATATAAGATACTTTTTCTTAATCATTCAAAATTTCCGAATTCACTGAATAATTCAATGGAAGGCTGTAAAATCCACATCAATCGTTACAAGAAATCGACCTGATATAGAAAATTAGAACTTACCTATCGAAAGGCTGAAAAATGCTGATTTACGCTACTAGTAAATGATAAGAAAATACTCAACTTTCAGAAATAACGTTTTCTTAGAAAAAGTCAAGAAAACCTTCTTCAACCTTTCTAACTTTTTTTGTTAATTTATTTCCAGAAGCTCGTTTTTTTTAAAGCAGAAGTGAGTTAATTGGCTGTTGATAATGCCCACTAGACTTCAATATTTTCTTTCACGTTCAAGAAGAAAAAATAAAAGACGTGATAGGAGACTTAAATTAACTTCTTTCGGCACTCTATTTAAATTAATAGCCTTTCTTGCATTATCTATTTTATTAGATAGAAAAAAATTCATCAGTGGCTTCGAATGAAATAGCTTACAAAATATAGATTAAAAAGGATTAAAACTGGATTTTTCAAAACTATTTCTGATCGCTTTTAAAAATATTATATTTAGGCTGTTTTTAAAAAATCGTTTGGTGCTATCTGTAATTTTTGGTGAAGCTACTAGATTTAGAAATCATTTGGTGCAAATGATGTCCCCCCCCCTCAGTTCAATTAAAACAAGTGTAATATTAAAAAAAAATTCCTACTTGGGTCAACAAATTTTTTTAATTTTATTTACTTTTTAATAAATAATTATAATTAATATAAATAATTTATTAAAAAATTATGCCTGGCTAAAACAAAATCAAGTCTGTATCTGTTGAAAAAAAATCAGAACATACTCAACATACTCAATACTAAAACATACTCAATTGGCGTTGAATTTTCAACGCCATTTGAGGATTAAATATTAGAAATTTTTAATTTTCTTTAATATGTTATATTTTAATTCGAAAGTTCTTCAAAATGAATTCTAAAAATCAATTAATTAGCAACGTTTAGTTTTAAATACATCACACATTAAGAATATAAACTGAATTGCTTGAAATAATCGGTCTAAATAAGCATTAGTGTGGGAAGGAAGAACTGAAGTTTTACAAATATGGGGGCGGCAAAGTTAGGTTTTCATTAATTAATATGAAATTAATGAATTAATATTTTAAAAAACTGTATTATCACCAACTGTCATCCATTACAAGTTTAAAAAATTAATTATTGCAATGATGGCACAATTACGGTTCTTTCCCGACATTCTCTTTGACATGTTTCGAATTTTTAAATAATAAAATAAGAATTGTGTAACAAATTAAGTTAGATTTATAAATATATAAATATAGCTTTTAGAATTAATTCCTCTTGCAAATGTTCTTAGAGGTTTTTAAGCAGCATTTTTTTGTATCGAGATGAGCATTAAAAAAATTATTATGGCCCCAGTATTATTATAATCATAAAATAAAAAGTATTAAACAGCGTAAAGTTTTAACTATTTTTAAGATGGGAGAGTAAATATCTTATTATCGCCTTAAAATATCTTGTAAACATTGTAGCACCAAAATTAACCGGTTCTGTGTCATTTGCGCTCAATCCCATTAGAGCTAACTCATTAGAGGGTGTCATTTGCGCTCAAGCCTTAAAAAGGGTACCACATTATAATTTTTATCTTTGTATGTAAAATTTGGCGATTTTACAATGTGCGCCAAATGGTAATCAATCATCGTCACAGCGAGAATGACACTCCATATCTTTGATAACGTTAAAAGGCTGCCGTGGGGAAAATGTTAATGACCGTTACCGCCTTTCAAACGATTGATAAAAGTAATAAGTAGAGTGAGCGAAATTTACTGTAAAAATTTACTATGAAGGAACTTGTTCATAATTTTCCTACACTGAAGACATTTACAAAAATTATAATTTTGATGCACGTAATACAAATTTAATCTATCAAAGTGAATTATACTTTTTAGTTTTAGGAGGATTTTAGCTGTTTATGTCTTAAAGTTTAATTTTATTTAACAAAATGAAAAAAAAAACATAAAAAGTGTTTTTTATTCAAATTTAAATGGATATCATAATGTTTAGTTCTTTCAATATGTATGTATGCTTTTATGCATATATATTCTACAAACGGATACTTGAAGTGAGCTAATGTACTTTTTTACGTTAAAGTTGTTCAAATAAGTTATATTTTTTTGCAAAATAATAAGCGCTTCGGCTATAATAAATTATAAGAATCATATTTATCTGCTGGTTAATTCTCAAGGGGAGAAAAGCATATTTTCAAATCGAAAGTATTGATAATTACTGAAATTCCTTCAAATCTGAAATACATTACTTCGTTTCCTATCTCATTTACTGTCAGATTTAACTATACATAATCTAATGTACCACAAACGATATCTAAATGCAGCATCTACACGTACTACATTAAAACGCTTGATTCTCAGATACAGCATCATGTACTAAAGTTCTATTCGCAGGTAATAAAGTAGTAAATTTCTTTTTAATTTTCTTAAAAGCGTTACCAGTGATTTAATACCAATTTTCAATTTATCTAAGATCTAAGCATGAAAGAGAGCTAGAAATTAAATATGTTACTTTGTATTTTATTCCTTCCTTTTTTATCCTTCTTTTTTCATCTCTGAATTTCTTGCCAAAAGTATAGATTCATGTAAATTTAACTTTTATTGTAACCGAAAGTGAAATTACGATAGCAAATGTTTGAATATTAAGGTGTAAGATAAGACTAATTTCATAGCTATGACAGAAAGGTTTCTGAAGTCACTTTTTTTTCTAAAAAGCATTAAATCGTTGCACTTAGGAATAAGTTTTGCTTTTTTAAATCTTGCTTCCAGACATACTTCCAATTACAAAATTTCATTAAAAAAGGTAGGCAATTGAGCAAAAATTTATATTATATATATATATATATATATATAATGAAACAACACATTTAAATGATTTGCTGAGAATAAATAGCAGAGTCGTGGCCGAAATCATGGAGAATAAAGGTTGAATTTTTAGTTTTTTTTTTAATCCATCACGGGAGCAGGCATTATTTACAAGCGAAGGCGACGTGCACAACACAGAACGACACAATACGGAACGACGCAACGGAATTCACGAAAGCTAAGTGTACAAAAGAGTGCCGGAAATCATTATCCCTGGTCTTAAATACCAAGACTTATATCTAAACTAAGAAATGAATTAACTTTTAGTAGATATTTGATAAATCTTTGCTGATTAATTCAAAAAGTCAGGCCTTATATCACATGAACTCTATCACATATGCCCAAGTGTTATTAATAAGTGTTATAATGCAATTCTGAATAGGCGTCGAAGGAGTTAATTTGGAACAAATTTTTATGCCCTTTAATTAATACAATTCCAGGATATTTTTTAAAATAATTTATTGAAAAGGTTATAAATATGTTATAGGCTTTAGCGAAGCAGAAATAGAATTTAAACAACTTGAAATTAATAATGTTAGGTTATTCTTTTTTGAGGGGTGGAAGGAGGCTCCCCCAAAGGGGCTTAAATTAGAATTTAAATTATTTTCTGAATTTGATTTTCAGATCAAGAGGTCTATACATACTCTCAGAAAGCATTTGTAATCATTATCATTAATTGGAGTTGGAAAAAAACTAAAGAAAAAAATTATAATGAATATAAAAAGACACCAAACAATATGTGTGCTTTTATATCTTGAGGAATAAACGAATAAAAAAAGAAATGCTACAGTTCATAAAATATCAAACTTGAGTTTAGATTTTATATGTTGATAGGAACTACAAAATCAAAACCCATTCTGTACTATTGAATGATTTAATGAATCTGATTTAAATAAATAATGTAATTTTATTTCTACTAAAATGACATAAAACTTGAGTACTAGCGAGTTTAAAAACATAAAATGGCATCAAAGCTATGGAGATTTAAAATATTTCACACTTTTATATCTACAATTATTATAATAAAAATTTTATACACCTACAGCTTTAAACGACCAGTTTTCAAACATTATTTCAATTTCCTTCCAGCTATATTGCAATATTTGACAAATTAACAATTATTTTATAGGTTTGCTATTCTAAAATTTAATATTATAGTTTTTAGTGACAATTTTTAAAAGATTATTTAATTATTTTTGACTATATCACAATCAGGGTGGATATTAAGATTTTTCCATATTTAGTATAAATTATAGTTTGGCATAGAATAATATTCAAGCAAATTAAGTAGTTCTAAGGAAAGGCTAAAAATGTAATAATTATTTTATTTTCATTTTTAAAAATTTCAAATATTGATGGTAATTTGGACATTTGCTTGCCTTACATTTATATGAGGGAAAACAAACTTTGTTTCATTTTCCGTTGAAGACAATTTTATTCAAATTACATAAATTGTTATATAATTATTCAATTTATTTGATGTTCTCTATATAAGGAGTCTTTTCCCCAAATGAAATATTCGACTATTTTAAGAAGGATTTTTAAAAAGCATAACTGCTGTTTAAATTTATAATTTACAAGGAAATAAATATTATAATTTCATGCTGAATAATTTAGAATCTTTGAAGCATAATATCTTATCAAATATGATAGCAATTAAGTGTTAGTAATAAGTATTAAGGAAATGCGTTTGCTTTTAGTTTCAACATCATCTTTAAGATAATTAGATAACATTATTTAGCAGTAGACATGTGCGTTTTAAAAATTTCTTTGAAATACTTCAACATTGTAAAGTGGTTATTCAATGTATCAATAAAAAAAATTTGTAAGTATATATAAATAGCTTATTAGGAAAATGCTATTATTCAAATATATAACACAAATCAAATAAATTATTTCAATCCAACAATTTTTAAAATACACAAAATATTCTCTTTCACAGTGCAACTTGAATACAATTTTAACCATTGTTGGTAAGTTAAGAGATTAATATATGCAAAAAAAGTAAGAAAGAGTAACCAATGCATGAAAAAATATACATATTACCTAAAAGCATTTTATTTCTTCAAGTTTACACTTGCTTAGTTTTTTCAATTCTATTTTATTACTAAAAATTATTTTTCAATTATTATTGAATTATTTTTCAATTATTATTAGTATTATTTCAAAAAATTTCAAATAAAATTTTATTAATCATTGCTTTAAAATAATTTTATAATAATTTTGTTATATTAGCAAGAGTTACAAGGCAGCTCTTTAAATCCTTGTCAAAAGAATATTTTTCTACTGTTCGGTTTATTCTATCATCTAGATCAGGGATGCACAACCTATGCACCGCGGGCCAAAATTGGCCCGCATAGCCTTCGAAGTTGGCCCGCGAATGTTGTTAATAAAATATGACTAATTTAAAATTAAATGAGACTTTTTTCAAATGAAAAAGGATAAAAATTTGAAAAGAAAACGATTCTACATCAGAATAAATAATTAACAGTTGTTCATTAATTTTATTTACTTTTTATTACGAAGCTTTTCAGTTTGTTCCCTTCATGGCTAACGGCGAGTACGATTTTCGTATAGGAGAAAGCTCGCGAACGTGAAAAATTTCCACACATGAAAATGCAGTATGAGGATCCAATTCAAATCTTTCATAAAGCATTTGATGATCGGTTTTCAGATTTTGGAAAGTGCCAAACGAAATTTGATGAATTTTCTTCTCCATTTTCTGTTGATGTTAATCTAGTGGATGAGAGTATGCAGTTAGCCTAAATTGATTTACAGAAGTCTGATTTTTTTCAAAAATCAGTTCAAAAGTAAACCGATATTAGAATTTTAAAAAGATTTGTTATAGGAATTTTTATGCTTAAAGAAAAATGCAGCTGCATGTGCAACTTTCTTAAAAGCACTTACATTTGTGAGCAAATTTTCTCACTAATGAATTTAAACAAATCAAAATTAAGAATGAGATGAGAACCTTTCTGCTGTTCTATACATTGCTACAACTAATATTAAGCCCAACATAAAATCAAGAACTTTAAATAAATTCATTATTTTTACTAATTTCGATTATTAATTTTTTCTCAAAATTTAAATTGCGTTCTCTGTATAATTACCAAAAAGTTTTCCTCTGTTATTCTATTTCAAGTTTGCACCCTTTTTAGCAGGAATCTTTTTTTTAGGTTTAGGTAATCGTTGCTAAAATGTTTGTGTTTTATTCATTTATTTATTGCATAATGTGTGCATGAATGAAATTAGTAAAGTAATAATTGTAATTCATGCGTATTGCCATAAAAAAAACTCCAATGTTTTCGCGTTTTTAATATTTTTTAGCATTCATGTGCTTTTTTGGCCCTCGCCATGATCTCTTTTCATATTTTGGCCCCTCATCCTGAAAAGGTTGTGCATCCCTGAGCTAGATTTATATATTTTTTCCCTTTTTCATCTAAATTTAATCTAACCCCTAATCTAAAATAAACTATTAAAAGTGTATCTAGCGTTCTTAAAAAAATTTTACAGTTTTACCGTGAGAAAAAAAAATCGAATATTTCGAAGATAAGGACCCTTAATTATGTCACTTAATCTTATCAATGCGAGAAACGTGCATTCTCTTTAGCCCCTCTAGATGCACGCCAAGTTTTCCTGCCAAAGGTGATTAAATTGCAGTAAACCTACCATGTGAGCGCAAATGACACCCTCTAATGAGTTATCGTTAATGAGACTGAGCGCAAGTGACACATTCCCAATTAACCAGGACCGAATAAAAGTTTCATGTTTAGCATGTAATTTTCCATTGTGTGCAACTCTTTGTTTTATGTTGTTTTACCAAATTAATTAAAAATGATGCATTTAGTCATTTGCATTGTTTTTGATTTTTCCACCATTTATTTTAATGTGTAATTAATATATTTTTAATTTTGAAATAACAAATAAATAGTTTAGAAGAATGCATATTTATTTGTGAAAATATTTGCATTTCCTTTTTCTTTTGAATAACTCAGTAAATTGCCATTGCGCATATTGAGCGTTAGTAATTATATTACCCACCCCCGTTATAAACGACAGCCACAACAAAATTTTGGGGAAAAAATAACTATTTTTGGTTATAAATCAGCTTTTTTTTTTCTCTAATTATAGTGTAAAGTGTAAATTTTGAAGGAGGAAAACAGCTTAAACCCGTTAAAGCGTTAATATAATCATTAGGAGAGGACACTAGAAATTATTTCAAAGAAGTGGTTCATTTTCAGAAAGGACAGAAAATTTGTTCACTGGAATCATCTCATTATATATATATATATAAACCTTTCAAAATAATTATTTCTAACTACCCAATTTTGTTTCTTCAAAATTATTGCAAAACACCATCACATCAAGACCAGGGCATACATGTGATTTTTGTTCACCCAGTTGTTCAGTTGATGTGGAATAAAGGAGCAGAACGCGTACTGTAGTCGAAGTACATTCATCCCAACAGTTCAACTAAATATTATTAAAAACCAGAACAATTCTTTTCCATTAAAAGAATTCGACAACTATTCGACGGGAATTTAGAAGAACACTGGTTTGCACATGTGCATATTCATTCAATAAAATTGTTCTGCATTGTTCGTTAAGTCTTCAAGGTCGCGATAGGAGCTTTAGAACGGGCGAATAAACGTTGCGAAGTAAAAAAGAAGGCCACGGCTGTCTATCTTTAAAATCATTTATCTCAGAAAATGGCGGGAAAAATTATGAATGATATGGAATTCTTGAATAAAGTGCATAGGAATAAACACCTTTTAGATTAGCGTTTGGAGGTAAAAAAATTTATCTTACAAATTTTTATTAAATAAATAGTAAAAATTTGCAGCAATCTAGAATTATTCTGGACAATTCAATTTGGGGTCATAATTTATTGATTAAGAAATGCTGTTTGAAATAAACAAGTGCACCGTCAGGAATCAAAACATCCTAAAGGCTGTCAATATTTGTCTCGCATTTTAAAATATTACAGTACATCTGTAAGGGAATATTAATTTATTGAATAATTTAATTAATATTTTTTGTCAATTCGTACGACTTCATCAGAATTTGAATTTTGGTGTTTTAATAGGAATCAGAACAAGCATTTTGCTTTTATTTTTTTAGATTTTTTCCCAATATTCAACCTAACTTTAAGATTTAAAAAATTCTGGATGTATGATGTTAAATTTATATTGTTACAAGAACAAAACTCTTGAATAAACGGCAGAATCCAAAAACATGCTTTTCCAGAGAATTGAAAAGTCGAAGAACTAAATCAGGTCAAACGGCTGTCGCCGATGCATATACTTTAGGAATTTTCATTTTTTAGAATCTATTCCGCAATCTACGAAAAAAAAAGTCAAGAGATGACAATTAGGAAAAGTGCATTATATTAAAAAAAGAAAGAATGTAAGCAGCCAATAAAACAATTCAAAAACAAAAGTAAATTTAGAAAAATTAGAAAGAAGATTTTAAAAAAATTGTTTGTTCTACAGCAGTCATTGCTTGCAGTGATCTCAAGTTTTATGATCAATCGGTTCATAACGAGGCAGGGATCCTAATTATCTAAATATGCACAAAGTCCGTTGGTTCTAGAGATCAGCTATCCATTTGTAATGATCAATTTTTATATCTAGGTGGTTCGGCATGATGGTTTTTTTATAAGCAAAAAATAAGATGACATCCTTCATTGACAAATAAGCTAACCTTTTAACTGGAAATAGTGAGACTTGGATCAATGTTGACATAAATTAGAAGATAACTTCAAAAAAAATCTGTAGAAGGAAAAGTTTGTTTTATTTTTGTTTTTTATGACACTTGCCATGGACGAACCCGCTGAGGTTGTCAGCGATTTAAGCCTAATACACTTCTCTTGTTTTGCAGTAGTGCCAATTATGGCCAAGAGTACGACTTTTGCTACTCACATTATTGCTTGCAAAGCGACTTTTTACGAGGGAGGGGGAGGTTGCACATTCCCACACTTTACAGACAGAACACAGAAAAACAACCCTGCCCAAAATGGGTCTCGAACCCGGAACCCAGGAATAAGTGTTCAGCATTTTGAACAATAAAACTATATTATTAATAATTTTTTTAATTGATTGAGTATTTGGTACGACAGTAAAATTTCTATTGAAATTCATTAAAAAATTATTCGCAAAGCAAGAACTAGTCGCAAATGAATTTAATTACTGAAAAAAACTCATAAAAACAAACAATTTTTCAACAACTTTCTTTTTAGACTCGATCCAAAATAAATTCGAATAATACTAGATATCCTAACATTATGCTGATAGAAAATCCAAGGATCAGAGAAAAAAAAAGCACTCGAACCAGCCAAGTTCCCTTATATATGAAAACATTTTAAAATTTTAAAAATATAATTTAATTTTTTTTGGAGTTCAATAATGTCATTATAAAGAAGTTATATGATGAAATATTTTCTTTCAATTATTGCATAATAATATTGTTGCTACTTATGGCACTTGCCTATGGACAAGCTCACCGCTGATACAGCAACAGATTTAAGCTGAAAGGAGGGCCCCTTGTTTTTGCAGTTGCGCCAACTAGGGCCAAGAGTACGACTCAGCTACACACTCAACACATTCGCTTGCACAGCCCCTTTTTACGGAGGGGAGCACAGTCACACATCTCACAGATAGCACACAGAAGAACAACCATGCACAAACCGGGAATCGAACCCGGGACTCCCAATTGTATAACAATAAAATAATAAATTAACTTGCTTAATGCTTTTATAAATTTTGTAACTTTTCGATTCTAAGTGTCGGTTCCCGAATATTTTGGATTCTACTTCCCATCTAACATCTGATTATTGATTCTAATGATTATCCAATCGATAAAGTTTGGCAGACACCATTGATGAAAGGTCCGAAACGGTACTTAATAGATTAAACAAGAGAATGGACCACATAAACCACTTAAGAGTATCCCTAGTTTATAAATGAGAGATATGCATATATTCCCCTGATGTTCTAACATAACATGGAAGTCTAAGAGTGCTTCAATCCCTTTCTTAATTAGTCGGCACAATTAAAAATCTCATAAATTCGGTGCTTTTGTGAACTAAAAAATTTATTCAAGTAAGTTTGTTTAAAACTCGATTAGACCGTTTCGTTGAAGAATGGGTTTGTTTACTCCTAACCTAAGCGATGCTTCTATGCTAAATTTAATAAGTGAATTCATTATTTAATAAACTCTGATCAAAAGACAATCAAAACATTGCAACACCTGACTGCCTTTGTAACTAGCAACCATATCTTTCCCACAATTCATAAAAATGCATGTTTCTTGCTATGAATGTTTCAACAAATAGATTCTTTTTTTTTTTACTTTCAGGAATGTCTCCTGGTGGAGTTGCTGCTCTTGTCATTTCGATCTTTATCTGTTTGGGATTAGGGGCAGCTTTCTATATTTACAGAAAACGACAGTAAGCTTTCGATATTCTCTTTCTTTTAGAAATTATTCCGATAGTTTTATTCAACCTACATAAAGCGTGACACTGAATATTTCTTTCTTGTAAACTTGTGTTTGGTTTAAACTACATACTGGAAGTTTTCTGTTATTTTGGTATAAGTAATTTATAAAATGAAAACAATTTGACTCTATGATTATTTTAATATGCGTTTTATGCCTTCCAGCATGGTTTTATGTGAACATTGAACAATGTATATATATGTTTAAAGTTAATCAATCTTTTATGATCATGTGAGGCCATGATGTTGTTTTGGTTATGGGGTTTTGTGGTGTATCCAAAAAATCTTAGGCTAGAAATATTCGTTTTTTCATTGGTAGATTGCGAGTCCCCTGACCCATGATATTTGAGGTTTGTTTTGCCAGTATTGTATGAGATATTTAATTAAAGTTACTATCAATTGCTTTTTGTTTGTCGTTTCTATGAAATGATGCCCTCTTCCAGCTTGTATACGATTTCTTACTTTTAAATAATTAGTTTCGCGCTCAGAAAATTATCGTTTGGTTTGAGTTTTTTTTTTCCGTTTTAACTATCTTAATTTTGTAAAATGCGACTTATATTTATTCTTTAATGATATTAAAAGCGCATTCTTACTAATTGTATTTTTCAAAATACTGTAAATATTAGAATATAATTTAAATATCAATCTGCATTACATTCATTGGATTTTACCTCATATACAATAGCTTCCAGTAATAGTGAACTTTTTGTCGAAATGATTGTTTTGTTTTTTAATCTTAAAATCGGTAGAGTTCCAAAATTATGTTTGCCAGCTAGAAAAATTGAAAATGAAAGTTTAAAAAAGTTATCATTAGAGAGAGAGAGAGAGAGAGAAGTCTATTAATTTTTCAAACCGATTTAAACTGGTTAATGACTTAAATTCATTAAGATAAATAATTACTTTAAAAAATAATAATCTCGCATGATTATTTGACATTTGCGACCGTGTATTTCATTTGCTAATTCTTTTTTTTTTGCGTAATATTTATATTTATTGACACTGAAACACTTTTATTTTTCTTGCTTTCGGCCTTTAAAGCAATCACAGAGATGAACAGCAAGCTTCTTTTCGTCGAGAGATAAACTTCTGGAACTGCTACATTGTCCCCCAGTTCCGATTTTCTCCATCAGCGCATGCTCAGTTTCTATCCCTATACACATGGTTTCATGGAGACGAAATTGTTGAAAAATAAACCCTAGAGATATTAAAAATGGCGCTGAAAACAATTTCTTCAAATTGGATGAATATTTCATTAACCCAAAATTTAATAATAAATAAGAAAATTCAAAATAATTAATAATAAACAAATTAATTAATTGGTACTTAGAGTTAAGTACTATAACTTGCTAATTTGATTAATGAATAATTGAACTAAAATTTTCCATTAATAATTTATAGAATATGGAAAAGAAATGTATATTGTGCTTTTCATAAATGACGATTTTTTATTATTGTTATCGCAGACTTCTACTTTTTTGTGAATATATAATGATGTCGCTGGTATTAGCTTAAAAAAGATTATTGCTTTGTGTTGTACTACGTATTATTCTTAATTCATTAATAAACCCTCTTAGCATATTAATAAATTATCTTAATATTTTATCTAGACGGAATGATAGACAGTTGGTCATTAAGCATTGCATAAATAACATAACACTTTTTTTAATACGTGTCCAAATGTTTCTTAATGTGCATATAATATTTTCAATCAATGTGAATAGCAACACGAGACTTGTAGCGCTAGCTGCATAAGCCAGATAACATCTACGATACCGAAGTCGACTTTGGGTATAGTGGCTATATTACTCGGATACAGGCCTGAGCGTCGCAGATTCATATCTCGACCTTCACTCGGTACATTAGTGACCTTGACAACGCAGCCTCTCGCAACAGTTATGGCGCCATCTACCCGCAGAAAAAGTCGTCAGACTCACTTGACGCGAGCAAGCAAAGCAAAGTCGTCAGACATACTTGAAGTAAGTCGTAAGACTTATACTTAAGTCGTCACTCACTTCACGCTAGCAGCTACTCGCCATAACGCTTGGCGCTATAAAAAAATCGTTCGTCCCTCTGCCGACTCACTGGTGAGGGAGTACTGCGGCGCTAGTTTTATAAGCCAGATAACATCTACGATACCGAAGTCGACTTTTGGTGTAGTAGTTATGTTACTCGGCTACTGTACCTAGCGTCGCAGGTTCGTATCGCGACCTTCACTCAGTACAGACTCTTTGTAATTATGGCTTCAAGTTTCATAATATCAAAAAATTGCATGAATATAAAAATTCCACTTCCTGAGAATAGATTAGTTCCAAAATTTCATATATTTTATCTCTAATCGATGCAGCTCCAAATTTCATTCATTTAGTTTTTGAATTTCCAGGTTAAATCGTTTGCATACATACTGCCACACAGAATTCTTAAAACGCTTTTTTCACATTCAGGATAGACACAAAATATTGTAATTAATGAAAAAATTCTGAAATTAATTTTTTATCAACGTTTACAATACTTACTCAAAGTATAACTTTGTATACTAGCAAACGAAAAAATATTTTGTCTTAACTGTTCGCTTCAGTTAAGTTATTTCATTAAAAAAAATAATGCAACACAAATAATCCGCTTTCGTTATCTATGTTTTCAGTTCATCTTGATATATTTTCTTTAATGATTCTGCATCACTCGTGTCAAATTTTAATATTTAAGCTGATTAAACAAGAAAACCTGATGCTTTGGGCTGAAAACAAAATGCTGAGATCATTTGCAAGTTCTGTTTTACCAGTTTAAGTAGTCATGACGTCACACGTAAGACGTAGTCGACGATCTATAATACATTTTTGCTTAGTGAAAGACTTTCGCCTGCAATAAAGAATGTTAAAAAAATTAAAGATTTAAAAAAGATTAATATGAAATCTCCTAAGCATATTTCAATGTATCATGTCAGAACATAATTTCTTGAACGTGCAAGTTAAATTATATTTTTATTCATTTTAATTGTTTCATTGAATGAGTCACTTTAGTATCGCCAACGATCCAAAAAAACTTTGTCTCAGATTTATCGTTAAAAAATATCGCATTTCCTATTTATTTCATTTCATATAATCACACGCTCAAAATGACATTTTTCTAGGTTTTATTTGCCGTATTCATTATCTTATTTTTTTTAATCAGAGCTTTTTGTAAATGTAACAGCAACGCTTTATTAAAATCTGATTTTTTTAGATGTTCGTATTGATAAAATTTTCATTTTTCGCCTGTCTTTTTTGACGCCAAAAACCTCATCCCAAAAACAACATCATGTTCTGACATGATAATAAATATTTTGATAGAAAAATTTTCTTTATTAAGGTCTTTTTACGTAGATGAATCAGAATAATTTATTTGACTAGATTGAAAACTTAATGCCGAAGCACTTTTACGGAAAAGGAATGGGGGGAGGGGCGTGATGGAGGGCGAAATATTTTGTATATGTAGATAATGGAAGCAAATAAAGTCAGTTAATGAAGCTTCAGAGGGATATATAGATATTGGCTTAACGAATGGTCATATTTGCGCGCATACTTAACATGATCTTTAATATTTGAATTTTTACTAAATATAAATTGATGGGTAAATTTCTTCAATAGTTTTTTCATGTTATCATGTTGTAGAAAATCGTTACTAATAAACCATAGTGCATTTGTAATCGCCCTTAAAAGTTTTGAAGAAACGTTTATCTATATCAATAAGCGAAATAGATCTGCTTTAAATAACTTTCTTCTCCTGAATTTAGCTTTAAATTCAGTTTACTAACAAATGTTTAGCACCGAAATGTTTGAGCGGGCGCGATAATGCACATTCACAAAAATGTGACCTAATTTAATCAATGAAGTATATTAACTATTTACCTCAACCTGACGTAAAATTAGAAAAAAAAATAATCGAATTAAACTCAACTTTCTGGGTGTTCTAACACCAGATCTGTGACTCTAGACAGGCAGCGATTGAGGAATAGCCATACCTTTTTCTAGACCAGGAATGGCCAAACAATGTCATGTGTGCCAAGCAATAAATTTGCCAGTAGTAAAATTTGGGAAATATTGAATTTGATTCCAAACACATTTAACTGTTTGAAGAAGCCCTGATTCGTCAGATCGAAGAAAACCGAGATTTGTTTAGATTTCAAGAAGAATATTCACCTGAGAAGCTCAACAAACCATTTTATCTTTATTTGATGTTATTTTGGTGTTTGTACATAGCATTTATTTATATTTTTTGTGATGTTCTTTTTAATTATCATTTCTGTCCTCGTACCTAATTTTTCTTTTGTATTTTTACAATATTTTTCAGAATTTTGTAATCACAAACAAATTATAAGTCTGTTTACGTGAATTAGCATTAGTGTTCAGTTTCTCTTCAGTAGTTAGCTTAATAAAACAAAGCCGCTTCCCCTTTAAATTTCAAACAGTTTGCTGTTTTTGGTTTTCTTTTATTCAATATTAAAATCCTTTACCAAATTTTAACCAATAAACGTCAGATGTCGAACAACAGTAACAGGGGTGGATAGAACAGGAGCGTCCTTCAATATATCTTCCATTTCATGCTCATTACACTGTTTAAATAACCAGGTGGTTATAGCTGCAGGGGCCTGAAGTGATGTTGTGTGTTTGAAAAAGCCGGCTCTTGCTATTTTAACCATATTTTCATATATATATATTGAATAACATTAAATATTCGCTTAGAAACTATTTGGCAAATGGCTTCAATTCAGCATGCATTCTACTAACATCTTACAATCCTATATCTGTCATCTAAATTGCAACAACAGAAGTTACGCTAATGTTACTTTAATTTAAATTACACATGTAACTGAAAATATTACAGCATACATCGCAAAATGTATTTTTTTCTTTAGTAAATAATGAGTTTTGAATTGTTAGTATTTAGTTTTATTATTTTCTCAATAATCACAAGTCAAAATTATTTGATGGCACGTCTTTATACCTCATTAAAAATTTCTTTTAAAAAATGGCATGCTAATCCATAAAAGTTCGCCATCTTTGTTCTTCACCTTTTTCGAAGAAGAAATTCACTATTTAATTTATTGTCACTAAAGCTTCCTTGCCGGTGTCCTAGCATGGAAGTAGAGCGTCTTCATTGCGATCTATACGTCTCAGGTTCGATTCCCGGCCAGGGCATGGTTTTGCTTCTCTGTGCTCCCCTGGGGCATAGTTTTTCTTCTTTGTTCTAATGTGCTACCCTGTAAAAAGGGACTGTGTAAGCGGATGTGTTATCTTCATATGAGCTAGAAGTCAGATTTCTGCCTTCGGATGCTCAGAGGTCCATACCCTCAGAAAATACTTCACCCCTTCTTCCGTTGTAAAGAGGACACGACATCATCAAAAGCTACCTTATGATGCATTTGCGAAGTATTATTTACTGAAAATCTACTGAGTAGTTTCTGTTTCTGTTGGAGGGAAATTGCTTCAGTTTTATTTATATTCATTCTAGAGTATTTTGGAATAATATTTGGAATAGAATTTTAGCTCTCTTGTTGATTCTATTTCTAAAGAGAAAATCTCAAGCGATACGTGTATGTGTCTATACAACTAATCTTTTCGGTGAGCTTAATACATTTTATTCCTTTTTGAGATAAAGAATGTGGTTTCAATGTTTTAATTTTCTCAAGAAATTTCTCTCCTTCTTTTGCAGGATTCGGAAGCAAAAAGCTAAAGATGAGAAAATACTAATAGTTATTTTTACTTATTTCTTTATTAGACTTGATGGTTTTTCATTCGCAAGATTCGATCTTCGATCTGACAAAATCGAACTGGAACTTGGAACCACTCCTCATGATGAATTGGAACCTGAAGAAACGCCTCCACCTCCACCACCTCCTGCTACGTCAGTAAGCAAAGATGAAAGCAAGGGTTTTGATAATCCTATTTATGGAACAAATGTGACATCCGAGGTATATAATATAGTTAATCGCTTTTTCAGCGTTGTTGTTTTCCTATTGTGGGAAATTCTTTAAAGTATTTCGTGCTATGTGGGATAAAGTAAAAAATATCCATTTAATATGTATAAATGATGATTCGAGTATCAACTTTAAGAGTAGCCAAGAAACAGAAAATCAGCCGATGTCATACCGAACGGAAATGACCAAACACGCCAACTGGAAAGGCTAGAAGGTGTTTAACCCATTCGCTGCCAACCGCGAATATACTCGTGGTTGGCAGGGTGTTAAACATTGCCAGCACGAATATACTCGTGATACTTTCAATATATTATAACGTAAAACTTGTCAAACTTGCAAATTTTTTATGGCCACAAACATAAATATACAAGTGTAAACACTTGAAAAAAATGCTACAAATAAATTGTTTTTACAAAAATTCTACTTTTTTTAACCCATTCGCTGCCAAGCCTAAATTGTATGAGATTATTCCCATTGCCAACCACGAGTATAATCGTGTTTGATTTTTATACATGTAAATGATTATTTATGACAAAATATATGTATTTACTTTGAAATAATAAAACTTAGATGAACAATAACACTCAAAACAGAAATGGCAATGGAAATAACCTCTTACAATTTAGGCTTGGCAGCGAACGGGTTAAGTGATTTTCACCGAAAATCACTTAAAACTCTGATTGTTTATGGTTATTACACTTTCGAATTTGTGACATCACGTCTGAAGGCTTGCAGGATCTATAATTTAAGTTTGAATTGAAACTGCATTTAATAAAAAAAAAATCTGAAAATTATTAAATCTGTATGAAATGACAAAAATATAAAAGTTAGAGTCAATTACAATATTTTTAAAACTAATTTTTTTTTTGAATTTTCGAAATAAATTGCTCAGTCACAATTCATTTAAAAAATACATTAAAAATTAATTGGATTAACTGATTTGGATATTTTTTAGAAGTATTGCTAGCATTTTCAAAAACATTTTAAAAGTCGTTTTTTCACAAATTTTTTTGTAATTTTATTTTTATTTCCTTTTTTGATTGACTTGTACACAATAATTGAAATTACGCAATATTACTATCTTAGCTTTTGTAGTGAAATTTATTCAACACATCTCTCATTTGTACGTTCAAAGGAGACCCAATTTATTCCACTGTTAAAATAATCTTTAAAGCGTCGCAGTTATTAGGTAGAGCATCCCTCCCTTACTTTGAAATGTCAGCATATCGATTTTTCCATTCGGTAATTTAATTAATAATAAATTTAATTAAAGAGAGATTTAATTAGGTTCAAAATTAAACAGACAAAGGTATTTGTTTCACAACAAATCGTTTTTCTGTTTAATTTTAATAGAGCAAAGAAATGCAATTGCAAAATTTCTTTCTTTGCAAAATTTCCTTTACTAAGAAAAAACCATTAAATTTAAGATATTAATTTCTATTTTTTTTAATTTTTATTATAAATTTATATACAATGCTTCAGTATATCCGAAGAATAGATTTGTATTTTACCACTGAATGTTCTGTAAGAAAAATTGGAAAAAATAAAGAAATATGAAGAAAGGTTATAACTGTGTAAACACGATAATTACCATTATTTGTTGAACTATTGCTTATTTTAAATTTGAAACTATGAAAATTGGGTTATAACCGTGAACATTAGAAACGGAATATATAAAAATTTTAAAAAGTAGACCTATAATGTTATATATAACAGCTGAGGTAATTAGTTCTTTATATTTTAAACTAAAACAGTATACAATTCTAATTATTGCGATATTTTGGAAAACTAACAAAAAAATTATGATTATAAATTATTCGGCTCAATATTATAATAAAAAAATTATATCTTCCAAATTTTAAATAGGTTTGAGTATCTAAAAATTATTGCCAAAACGTTCATTGTTTGTATTCGTATCTTTCTAAATATTGTTCTGAACTTCTTCGAAAAGAAAACCAAGTATAGGTGAAACCACAGCGGAAATTCCGGTCGAACATAGCAAATTCCGCAGTCGTTCCAATAGCCTGTTCCCTCTACCTCAAATCCATTTGCTTCAACTTGCAATTTAAACTGAATGATGGCTTTTTAATCACATTACCACCGCTACGGAAATCTTTTCTCTCTCTTTCTCTTTTTATGATGGATCTGCTAATGGTGCATTACTAAACAGAACTGCTTTCAGGAAAGGGCAATTTAGCGTTCCCTAATTCCTAATAAGATTTTGTGTACTTCGTCAATTCCACCATACAATTTTTTTATTTTTTTATATCTGCACTAAGGGCCGGAATTAAGATCTGCATTGCCCCTTAGACAATGAAAGTTTTGTAGCCTTCTCCCATCAGAAATTTCGCAAAACAATTTTTTAAAATAATGTTAATTAAATTCTTATATAATTTTTTTGTGAGGAGTGATAAAGTAAAGAAAAAAAATATTATCTCAGAATGTGTTACTTCTGCATTGATACGATTCCTTAGTGTATAACTGTACGCCACCGGCTTCCTGGCATAAGGGTAGCACATCTTCTGCATCTGGGAGTTGCGGGCTCGAGTCCCAGTACGGGCATGGTTGTTCTTTTGTGTTCTATCTGTAAGGAGTGTGATTGTGCCTCCTTGTAAAAAGATGAGTGGGTAGCAAAAGTACTTCGGCCCTAGCTGGAACTACTGCAAATAAGAGATGCTCACTCGGCTTGGCTCGGAGTACCTCAGTAAGCTAGACCATGGCAAGTGCCATAAAAAACAAATTCATTGCTGTGAGCCAGACGTGAATATAAAGAGGGAAAAGTTCGCTTTTGAATAAATAGACTGTGACTTAATGTAAATATACAGTCTTAATGAAAATATTGTTCATAGAAAGTTCAAATCTATGTTATCAGTTATTATCTGTAACACTATTTTGACAAAATGATTGTATTAGTTAATATGGATCAATTTAAGTTTTCTGCAATTTAAATTAATGAAGTAATTTTTTCCCAAGCTTATAAAATATCACTAGTTATAGTTTACTACTAAACAGATTACTAGCTAAACAGATTACAAATATCTTTTTAGATTATCTTTTGTTGAAAACCTTAGTATTATGGGTCAATAAATGAATATTTTATTTAAATGAATTAAATTTAAACGTATTTGTACGCATACCTGAACTTTCGATCAGCAGATATTTTAATGATTAATAAGTTATGTCAAAATGAATTGTTTAGCATTTCATATTACCCTTTTGGTTCTATTGCTATTAAAGTCACCACTTTCATAATTGTTGAAAATAATTAATTATTTTCATTAGCAATTTTAAATACATTCATTTTTGTAAATATTTTCCGAACGACTTAAATCTCATTTCATTTGTGTCGGAAATACAATAATCTACATACTATGACGAACCAAATAAACTATGAAGGATTTATTCCTTAACATTGGACGCTTATTCTTGTAATTAAAAAAATCGTTTTCAGTAATTATTTATTTATTTCTCATTTCAGGCATCATCAGACACCGAAGAATCTTCAGAAGTTCGCGATTTTGTGGAGAACCCTATGTTCAAACTTTTTGAGGAATCTCAGTGATGTAATAAAGTTCAACGAATATATACAAGAAAAAAATTGTATTTATCAAAACTTTTTATTGTATACTGAATTTCAAATGAATAGACTGAATAATTTTTAGCAAATCGTCCGTAAATGTGATTTCAGATTTGTTTAGAAAAAAAAATTGTGTTAAATATTTTGTATAAGATTGGAAACTTTGTTAAATATCTATATTAATAAAAATGGATCTCGAAATGCGTTGCTAAGCGCAAAACTAGAGAACGGCTAGGCCGATTCGGCTAATTTTTTAAAAATATTTTCGTTAAGACACGGGGATGGCTCTTATGGAGAGAAAAAATGGAAAAACTGCTGGGAAAATAGTTAAAACGACACTTTTCTTACTTTCCCGCCAAAAATCTACATTTCCTTCCCCCACGCCAACCAAGTAAGATAGCAGGAAGTAATAAATTATGATTTGTTTAGAAAGAAATTTGCGAAGTCAGTTGGTTCTCATTTATACATAACGGGATGTTTAATAAAGAAAGAAAATAGTTGCTTTTTTTTATTAGTCTGTATGGATATTTAATATATGCTTGCTCAAAATAAAGTCTGGGTAGGGAAGAAAAAAAAAAGATTAACAAAGGGAAAAAAGGGTTTGTAGAAAGAAAAGTAGTGAAGAAAAAGAAAAGAAAAGAAGGTGTGTGTGTGTGTGTCACCATTATTTCCTCTGTGCGCGGTATTTTCCAAGCTGTTTTTAAACTTTCGCATCTCCTGAAAACCAATTGTATCTTTATTTGTTCTATAAAAACGTAGAATTTTAGACCTTTACCTCCACCATTTAAGTAAAGTATCAATTCCGGGACAACCATTACACGGATAGAAAGAGAAAGATGAGTAGTGCAATGAACAGAACATCTGAAGAAAATAATACTAAATATTACTATAAATGAATTATATGATTTTGTTTGGTTTAAAAATATTTTGGTGAAAAACCTGTTATGAGGCACATCTACATAAAATATTTTATGAAAATTTTAGCGAGCATTAATACTGGCGAACCGACTGGTCTCCAAAGGCGGCTAGTATATTTATAAAAATATTTATTGAAGTAACACTGTGTAATTCCTTAACCGTTTGACTGTTTTTCCTGAGCCTCATCATGCATCGGTTTATCGAGTTTTTATAATTGTAAGCAAAAAATAAACCGTTTATAGCAATTATAATTCCTTAATAAAATTATTTCGAAAGCACAGATAAGTCAAGTATTCAGTGGATTTCCATTCGAATCAAAATAAGAAAATATTTCCAAAATAGAAATCATTTTATTAGACAGTAAAGAATATAAAACAGTTAAGTGGTTAATCACCAGTACTGTAAATCTTTGCAGAAAAGAGAATAATAATTTTTCTCTTTTTATTCTGACAGAATACCTAGAGAGTTTTCATGTGTTTTTTATATATATGTTTTTCTCTTTCTATATATATATATATATATATATATATATATATATATATATATATAATTTGTTATGCGGGATTTTTCTTAATATTTCTTTTTTCCTTCTTGTGCTGTCTTTAGACATACAAATAATTATTCAGTTTTTCTATTTGATTTGCACTGTTCTTTTTGCACATATGACAGGAATAATAGATATTTTCAAAAATCCAAGTACGCTAATAATTTTTAGTCTAGTTAATTATTTTTTGAGTTTGCATTGGAAAATTAAATGCAATATATCAAATACCGCCAATTTGGTGCTAAACGCACCAACGTAAGAAGCTTCAATGCATTTCTACCTCTGCGAAATGGACTCTTCTTGCTGTAACCTGTTTCTATAACGCCCGCCGTAAACATAGACGTTTGTCTGGAAGAGATCTTGTCGTGGACAGACAGATTTTTTTTGGTAAGTATACAGTGATTCGAACAATTGAGAGTACACCATACTTTTACTTCATAAATCCAACTTTCAATATAAATAACACATTACCGAAAAGTTCAAATATTTTTTTACGCATAACAAATGGTTTAATTTAAAATAAAAATACAGAAAATCAACGAAACCCCTATAAACTGAAAAATTTCAGAAGCATTTTAAATAAGCATACGTTGATTTTTGCTTCAAGAAATTGAGAATACAGCAACAAAATTTTTGTTATGTCTCGCAAAGAAAGAAAGTGTCATTATTTAATTGCATGTCTTTTGAGTGTTAAAATGTTCTTTAAACATCTTGGTACCGACTCGACCAATTTTTGGTGGTATCTGAAGATATTTTACTCCATTCTACTTGTAAATCTTGTTTTAAATAGATTTTGTTTCTCTGTTTTTAACCACTATTTCGACTGTGGCCCTCAAATATTCTATGCATTGATGTTAGGTTACTGGTGTTGTGTTTGTGACTGGTGTTAACGATGAGAAAGACACCACATTTTGGCATTACGTGCATTTTGTTTGTGATATATATAGACTTTTATGCCCTGTACATCTCTCTATATAGAATTTTTTTCAGTGATCTTGGATTTTCTTTAAAAAATATTTTCTGTGCAACGAATGAAATCTTTATATCATAAGCAAATGTTTTAGCATAAACATAATTATGCATACTTCTTCTTTTAATAGCAAATAGCCAAGAATTTTACGATGGAGTATAAAGTAATTATGGAATATTGTTTTATCAGCTCTAAGTACAATAAAAAATGAAGAAAAAATTAAATGTTCGTTACGAAAAAAGAGTAATTATACTTAGAACTCTGTAAACGTCGAATTTTTTTTCATACATTTTAAAGTTCGATATATTTAAGTTCTATTGCATTTTTTTTTTTTTTTTTTTTTTTTGTGAATGAATTCTTTGCTCGATAAGGAAGAAATGTAAACAATTGAACTGCTTTCCCCAGTCTTCCCTTTTTTTGCTCCTTAGCTAGTATGAATTCTGTGTGGTTAAGCTCTAGAATTCCACCCCTCCCGTTTTCTTCCCTCCCTCCCGGGGAAATATGATTAATCAGCAGATAAGATCAACGACTGAATAACAGTACTTAAGTAACATTTTGAAAGAGAGTGAAGAGGGAAAGAGGCTCCCCCTCCCTTTTATTTACCGGTTTTAGTTCAACCTTGAAATATTGCGGTTGAGCCGCTAAAAACAGCTTCTTGGGCGCTTCTTATCCCTGTCATTCGATTATGATTATTTTGTAAGTCACAAGAAGATCTGAAGGAAACAGTGAGAGGATATGTAAAAATGTCTGTAACTATCATTTGCATTAAATATCAAGCAATGAACAGAAAATACTAAAAGTACTCTTATAATCTTTCTTTCTTTCAGCCACCGAATAACCCCGAACTTGAAATCTCCAGGATTCCCTGGCGGTTGAATTGATATAAGTTGAAATATTTATTAAGAAAAAAATATTGTTCACATGCAATTCACAGAAAAAGAAGCTACGTACAATACTATGATGATGAAGAGGATGCTCGTTGCGGAGTATGAGTAGGTGAATATTTTTGAAATTAATATATCCTGGAGATGAGCTTGGTTGAGATACGGGACGAAACTTTATTCAGGGCTTGGGTGACTCTTACAGTCTAAAATATATGCAAATTTTTTTTAATGTTTCATCTTACTATTGTAATTGGAATATTGCAAATCGTTATTCTAGGCCCTAATCCTACAGCTGACATATAGTCTGAAAATTCAGCCTGCATATAGTCAGTAGAGATATAAATTCGAAGAATGAATCCATTTAAATAATTCGATTTATAATTTCATAGGTATGAAAAGAAAAAAATATATGATAAAATAAAACAACCTCAAAAGTGTTAGTGATCTTTTACAGCATAATTTTCTTAGAGTGTTTTTTTTTAAACTATTGGTCACATCCACTATTGAGATAGTACAGAATGATTTTGAGATCAAGGTCATTTTCGCAATTCCTTCTTTTATGATTCTCTAATGTCTGCAAGAAACAGTTTTACATAAAAGGAGTACGACTTAAAATATTTCATTAAAAATAATTTTAAGTGGAATTTTTTAAAGCGTTTTACCTTTTATTTTTTATTAATATGCCCTTTTTTAAATTGACTTCTAGTTTTGTATCGTGACAAAACTTTTTAGATTACAATCGAGAAGCGATTTTGTATTATGTCAGAACATGATGTTTTTTGGTATGGGGTTTTTGGCGTCAACAAAAATCTGTAGGAGGAAAACAAAAATTTTATCATCTGCACGAACATATAAAAAAATCAGCTTTTAATAACGTGATGCCATCCCATTTACAAAAGCTCTGATTTTAAAAAATAAGTTAATGACTACAGCAAATAAAACGTAGAAAAATGTCATTTTGGGCATGTGATTATATGAAATAAAATAAATAGGAATTGTGATATTTTTTAAACAATAAATGCGAGACAAAGTTTTTTGGGGGATCATTTCCAATACTAAAGATACTCGTTCAATGAAACAATTAAAATGAATAAAAATATAATTTAACTCGCACGAGCACGTGGTGCTTGGCAGTGCAAGAAATGATGTTCTGACATGATACATTGAAATATGCATAGCAGATCTCATTTTAATCTTTAAAATTGATGTTGCTATTTGTTTCATTAGAAAAATTTGATGACGAAATTGGAGTACAACGAAGAAAAATCTCGTTCGAGAAATGCTTAAATTTCTAACAATATTATGAAACTATTCTTTATTATTAGCTACTGTGCTTGACGTTTTTTCTAGCCAAATTTTATTGCCAATAAAATCATTTTTTATGCGAAAAATAAATTCTGACTATGTACAAATCTCTGATATACTACACTTCTCTTATTATACTTAGACCGCAGCTATAAGCGATGATGTAGTTCCCTATGCAAATTATTCTGATCGCGTAAGCATTCTCCTCCAAGAATTTTGTTACATCAAAGCTGCCATTTGTATCAATTTCCTGTTAATGATTGTACAATACTACCGAATGCTTTCCAATTCTAAGAATGACTCAAATGAACTGAAGGCAATAACTATTATGAATCACTCTATATCAATAATTCGTATTCGCGTCGATTAAATTCTAATTTTCATTCTGAATAACAAAGATTCGGCTTTAAATAATTAGCTAATCTGAATTAATTGTTTAACATCCAGGAAATAAATATCCAGGCGAGCAAACTAGTCTAAAAAAATCAACATTTGAAAATTTCGTTATGTTCTTTTTCTCAGTTACATTTTTGTCTTTTCTCATATTTTGCCTTGCTCAAATCCTCACTAGCCTTCGTTTCATCCATTTATAGCTTTTTCTCTAGGCAGTTAGTTGTTTTTGAACAGGTGTTCATGCAGAGTAGAAGTGCTTCGTATTGAGGATTAATATAATTATCATTTAAGTACGCTGACTCCATCGTTCCATAACGAAGTAAAAAAAATCAAGCTAAAAAAAATAATTCCACCTGAAAACTTTTGAGTTACTTAATGATTATTAAGTCCAGTGAATTTTTGAAATGATATGCTGTTAATGAGTTTTATTTGTGAAATATTAAAAGTTTTACTTCGAAAAAGGAATTCACTCAGACAGAAAAAGAAGAGATAAAAGTATATTAAAATCTTTTGGCAAACAGTCAATGTATGATAATGTTAAGATATTAAAAAAGCGTTTTTATAATACTATTTAGCCCTCATTTCTGAATCAAGTTTGTGAATTTAAAAAATTACTTATAAATAATATAAAAGATACTTCTGCTTTAAGGCTTCATACTTCTGTTAAATTTCAAAAATAAAGACTCAGGGAAGAGTTACAAATTAAATGTTATCAAACGTAGATTTAATATTTTTTTTAATAAATTTGCATTAAACTGTAACTATTTCTATAGAAAATGAATGGTAAAAATATATTGCATCAGCTATCGGATAGCAAATTTCGGAAAGTTTATTTAATCGAAAGTGAAAAATATTGCACAGAAATAAAATTAACGACAATGAAAAGTCTTTTTTTAGTTTTAAAACGGCATAAAATTGTCCTTTAAGCGATAAGACAAATGATGCCGTGAAGAAAAGAAAGTTAAAACTTCAATTAATTAAAATTCTAAATAAAAAATTTGAAAATTTAGTTTAATTATTTATTAGTTAAAGTATTTATTACCATGAGGTAACAACGAGTCAAATTTCGTAGATTCAAGTCAAAAGGCTTATCTTATATAGCATTCTGAAAATTTTCTGCATTCATCATTCAATTTAAAAGTAATGTCCCAGAATAAAGATATTGTTATCATATTGTAAAAAAAAAATCTGCATCAAGTAGAAGTTT
>JAOUZG010025245.1:5773302-5810938 GCA_026289955.1 Argiope argentata
TTTAGTATGAAAGGATAGAAAATCCTCTTATGGATTGCTGTCTTCGAATAGCATCACCCAGGTAGCACATCCTGTAGCTTAATAATGTACAATATTGTGCGATATTGTATTATATTAGATAATATTCCACAATATTAAACAATACTGCGAATATCGATCAATATTGTGCAATATTTGTGCGCTACTAGGGCACGAACGTATCGCACAATCTGTAATTTATTAGTATAATGTACCGTTTTTGCATTGCCTTAGCAATTACGACAGGAGGGGGTAGTCAGATTGTATGCCACGAATAGAAATATTTACACTTCGATTTGAATATTTAAAAATAACGTGGGACTGAGATAAGGATATTTTATCCCCAAATTTCTAACCATACAGTTTGGCTGTTGACAGGATTCAAAATTACTACAAACTCGTCTGAGTGATCTTCATTACAACTGCTTAAGTTGAATTTTAAATTAGAATATAAAATTTAATCTACAAATTTAACAATTTAACTTTTATTTGGGAGATTACAATTTTTATATCAAGAGTTGACCTGTATTGTGAATACTGAATAGCTTGTAATATATGTAACAAAATTCAAAAGACACCGTAATTTTTTAAAAGCATCATTACTGAAAAATTTGGGCACAAAAATATTATTTCAGCTTAGTTGTGAATTGAAATTGAAATTTTATTCCAAAAAATTCATTGGAATCTTTTCTTTAAAGGTAAATATTCAAGAATGTAAAAAATATAGAAAATTGTATGTTAATTGTGGTGATACTATTGTAAATTCTGAACAATACAAAGTAACAATTTATTACTCATATTTACGTGTTTTATCTGAACTATTGAAAGAACCGGAGAACATTTGTAGGAACCTTGATTTTCATTCTTTGCACTAATTTCAACACATTTTAATTTTAATACAATTTGCTATATTATTGTTATTTTATTTATTTAAATAAAATGAATTAATATTAGAAAGAGGAAAAGTAATGAATAAAATTGGGAGAAACGTAATTTTAATTGTTTATATACATATAAAGCAAAATCAGACTTCGAAAATTCGTTATGCATCATTTTACTATAGATAAAATATATTAGAAATTATTTTATTTGACTTTATTATCAAAACTTTTGTTAATCAGTATCTGTTTTACAGATAATTATATATTCCTTTTTCTAGATAAAGCATTAAGCATCAAGATTAATACTACAATTTCAAATTTCCTTAGCTAAATCAAAGGCAGAAAGCGGCAAAAAATTTGTATATAATTATAATTAATACATTTTTTCAATGTTAATTATCTTTAAAAACTGTTATTTTTAAGTTTTAAGGCCCTATCACACGGCGAAATTCCGTCGGCAAACGACGACGAAAGTGACGTCACTTGAGGATTTGCTGTCTTGTAAACCTAAAAACTTAGGTTTACGTTATGGTGCATTTATCGCTCTCTATTCGTTTCTCCTACTTAGTGAATATCGGCAGTTTTCTTATTTCCTAATTCGTGGGATGCTAGTCAAGATGTTGCTTTAATTTGCAATTAAATCCAGGATAATTTTTTAAGTGATCCCATTTGGCTTCAATGAATGCAAAAGCATTACAATAATATACATTACAATAATAGCTGTAATTTTTTTAAAAAATTCAAACTATATTGAAATTTGTCCATTGCTTTGATAAATTGCAATTCTATTGACACATTATCGAATTAATTGGAATTGAATAACTTCTGCTTGAAATTTAATTTTTTAAATACTTAATACAATGAATATAATAAGGATTGTAAAATGAGGCAAGTTGTACATTTATCGAATTTGAAAATACTTTTCTAGCAATTTTTTCCTTCCAATGTCTTCTTCATTTCTAATAGTATCAATCTTTTTGTTATTTATTGTAAATATTTATCGTACCATTCAACTAATTGTAATGTTTTTATCAAAATTAATAACAATGAATTCTGTAAAATAATAAAACTTATTAATTATTCTTAGTAATAGTTTTGTAATTATTTTTGTAGTAATAATGATAAGTTAGTAGTAGTTTTTATAGTAATAATGACAATTATTACTAATTTATTAAAATTTATCAAAATTAGTAACAATGAATTCTGTAAAATAATGAAACTTTTTAATTTTTCTTTGTAACAGTTTTGTAATTATTTTTGTAGTAATAATGACAAGCAAAAAAAAAAAAAAAAATGCTGCTTTTGTGTTTGTATTTTATAAATTCCTATAAATGTACTTATCAATATTAAATTTAAAACAAAAATATATTGAAAAGAAAAATGATTTGTGGGTGTGCATTCAATTAAGCTTAAAAGGTGCATGCCATTAAAAATTATGCTGAAATTTTAAAATCACTTTTAAGTACCTTAAAAGTGTTTATTTTTCTGGAAAAGTGCAAATAAAACAAAAATTGATAAATAAAACAGAAGAGGAGTGCCAATACATTTAAAACAAAATTAAATAACTTTTGAAATCTAATGATTTTTGTCTATATGAAAACTGATATTTGTTGGATCCATCTCGACAAATTTTAGGTTTTGTGTATATAAAAATAAAAACTACTATTTCTAGATGTGAAGTACAAATAATTAAAGTTAGGATTTTGAAATATGGCAAGAAATTGATTCTGAGACATAAAAAATTCACTAAGAACATATTTTTTTGAATTTTATTTGAAAATAAATGCAGGAATTAAATGCATTACCACCATATCATTGAATAAGAAGTATTTTTTACTCTTTTAAATTTGATTGAATGTTTTTCCCCTCCTTTTTATTTTTAAAAAATAATTTTTGAGAATGTATATTGGACTCGATTTGTATTTATCATTCCTTTAAATAATTTTTATTTTTCCACATCAGTTCAAAATTATAAAACAATTCATCGAATAGGATTCTTCATTTGATTAATATTTGTAAATTCTAAGGCATTACACCATTTAGTCTCAATCATTTCTAAAATTACTCTTAAAAAATGAGTCAAATGTTGTTGTTTTTTCATTTTATTTGCAACTTCAGAGCTTTTTTTTCAAAAAATCTTTGTGGATTTATTACCAGTATTTGTGAAAAATAGGAATCATTAAATAATAATAATAATAAATAATTTTCCAAAATATGTTATTGCATTTTCCTTCTTTTTTTTTTTTTTTTTTTTTTTGAATCTGAAGGATTAAAACTTCATTTAGTTTTACATAGATATTAAAAAATAGGATTTTCTTAAAATTTCAAATTGCCAAACATTTTTTTTAAAGCCCTCCACATTACATCAGGAATGAGAAGCAATAAAATACTTGTTTTTTAGTCTGACTATTTCCAAATCTGTGGCCATTCTATGCAAATTTCTGAATGCAAATGTATAATCAGAAATATCATTCTAAATTAACTGCTAATTTGTTAAATTTAAAAGAAAAAAATGTGAAAAAAAAGCCTAAATTTTATTGTCTATCATACAAAAGGTGATTTAGTGTTTTGCTAATGATACAAGTATGATTATTTTTCTATTTTTGTCAAAACCAAATATGTTTTATATTTCTGCAACATTGCAGGAACATCTAAGTATTAAAATTTAAAATCACTATTATCTAACATAACTATTTCACTCTAACATTGGAGTTAAATTTTTTAAATTATATAGAAGCTGTTTACAAACTATTTAAGGAATTACTATAATCAAAAGATTATACTATTATTTGAATAAATAAAGGCTGAATATGGTCAAATATATTTCACAAAAAGAAAACAATTCACATCAGCATTAATATTTATTTATTTACTTAAAAATATCCTGTTGGATCTCTGAAAATTCCATCACAAGTTCGAAGATCCTTCTAGAGAACTATTCCCCATACGGTAGTATAAGTTTTTTTAAAAGTGGGGCAGTTAAGTTGCCCCACAGAATGGGAAAAAGATACCGAATTTTCACTTCGCTTTTTTCCATCTGTCGAAACTATTTTTTGTATTTAGTAATATGTAAGATTAAATGCATGCATTTTCAGTCGTATAGTAGCGCCAACCGATGCCCTTCTTGGCATACTACGTCACAGAAAAGTTTCACATGATTGGTTGAATTTCGTATTTCGATCACTATCGTGGACATTTTCAAGCCGGTTAAAAAAAGTTGGCGATGGCGGAAATCTTGCTTGACCGGTTGCCTGCGGGCACAAATCGACAACAGTCGACGGAAGTGCTGACGGTATTTTGCCGTGTGATAGGGCCTTTACTTCCATTATCGATATTTTACTTCAATTTGCAAATTTTAAATTTGATCAAAATTGTTCCCGTTACATTCTTAATTCAAAATTGTGGGAAAAATCGTTAATTAAAACAATTCAAAAGAAATATTAAAACAGCATGGCACTTCCAATTAGTTTCCCAACGCAAATATTATAATTTCACACAAACATGCGAAGGTCTTGCTTGGTCAGTGGATAGGAGTGATAGGACCCTATTACCCTAGTAGCACACAAATATTGTACAATATTGTTTTATATTGCGGACTATTGTTTAATATCATATAATATCGCGCAATATTGTACAATGTTATGCTACAGGATGTATGCTACCTGGGTAACTAATCAAAAGACCTCAGGTTCAAGTTTTGACGGAAGTGAAAGTGAAATATACCAAATACAAGTTTAAAATATTTAAGAAATGCCTTAGAAAAAAAAATCAAACCGTCTTCTTTGAACTGTAATTAAGAAATATCATTGGGAAATTATTTAGAGGAACTAATTTGTGTTTGCAATACAGGAAAACTACGTAGTAAAATCTGTGGCGCTAGTTTCCCAAGTCAGATAACATCTACAATACTCAAGTATACTTTTGTATTGTCGTTATGTTACTCAGTTAAAGGTCCTAGTTCGTACCCAGGTTCGTATCTCAACCTTCTCTTGCCACATTGGTCACCATGACAACGCAACCTCGTGCAACTGTCGTGGTGTCATCTACCACTTCAAAAGTAGTTAGACTCACTTGACGCAGTTACAAAAACAAAGATAAAAAAGATAAACAAAAGAAAACATACAGCAACCAAACCAAAGCCGTCAAACACACTTGACGCATAAACTAACACGTTCACTTGCCAACGCACTCGCACGCTCATCATAATGTTTGGTGCTTTAAAATCGTTCATCTCTCTGCCTATTCATTGGTGGGGGAGTACTGTGGCGCAAGCTTCATAAGCCAGACAGCATCTACGATATTCAAGTATATTTTTTTATTGTGTTTATGTTACTCGACTATATGCCTTATCTTCACGGGCTCATACATCGACCTTCACTTGCCACAAATCTTACTTCAAATATACTTTCCAAAATATACTTCAAAATATCGGAACAAAAAATTGGCAAATAGCAAAATCTTATACTTTAAAATTATTTAACAATATTTTTTTACTAAAATTTCTCAATATTATATAATATAGAGTATTACTGGTACTATTAACGTTAATCGGGAATTAGAAAACATTACATTGGAGCTGTATAATTGAATGTAAAGATCGATTAATTTCTTAAAAATCCTTTCAAGAAAGAAAGTAATTTTTAAGAACGATCAAAAAGTACTGTAATGAAAAGAAGGAAAACTGCATTATTCACATTCGTTTGAATCTTTGTAAATGCTATCTTACTATATAATTAAGTTGTTCTATTAAGACGTTAATATCAACTTAATCTTTTATTTTAAGTAGTTATTTAACCGAATATTGTCCTTCCCATTTTTTTCATATAATCTAATTTACAGAAGAGAAATTTTTCGAAATTTTGAATTAACAAAAGATAATTGCTTGCTATTCTCGATGCAAGGCACTATATCGTGAAGATAACGTAAGAAATTTGCTAGGTATTTCAAACAATCATTAAAAAATTAGTTAAATCAATAATCCTGGTGTCGATTGTTGAATCATTTTTATATTAAATATACTAATGCTGCAAAAACAAAATTCTACAGCCTTCATTGGCATCTTTCACTCCGTCTAAATTTTATAGCATGATTTGGGAGATTTAAAAAAATCTTTAAAAATCTTATTAAACATTCCTTACTAAAGTTTCAATATAATTGATGATTATTAGTTATTGTTCCATCCTTATTTACAGTTTTTAGATCAATATTCTGTTTAACAAAATACTGGACAATGAAAATGCGTTTCCTGAATAGCTATCCCAGAAACCCTTTCTATGACGTCACATTTCGACAGAGAAGCTACCAGCTGAGATTTTGCTATTGGCTATGTTTACAAAAGTTGATGGTGCTGTCCGTGTATTAGTGAGCGCGACGGATGAGGTATTTAATGATATCTTGATGGATATCGTTTAAGGATTGGAATACAGAATTAAAGTGGATTAAAATAAAGTCGCATTTCTAGCAAGCCTGGCATCGAGTGCAGATTCCGACGACGGTGGAGTATCTCCCCCACCCTTAAAAAAGCAGCGCCTTTCTGCAGTCAGTAGTAACATGCAAGCCAGTAATGGTTGTCATAATGGTGAAACAGCTTCTACTAGTAATGACTTGCAAAATGGTACTTGTTCCTTCGAAGACAATTTGGAACTTAATGGAGATGTTCACAAGACGATATCCACAAAGATAAGATCTCAAACAGATCAAGACATTATTCGATTAATTGGTCAGCATCTCCGTGGACTGGGTTTAAAGTATGTATAATATGCCAAATTTTCACATTTTAAGGGTTCTGCATTTATTTTAAATATCCAGAAACTCCCAAAATTCAGATAAAATTATCCTGTAAAAATTGCATAGATCGTCTTTCATTGTTCGATGAGATCCTGCGTCACACTTGTGTACAAGCATTATTAGTACTCTGTTTATAATTTGACAATCATTATTCCTAAAGTTGTATTTTTGTTTTCAATATTAACTAATTAACACACCGCAAAAACGCGTAACTTTTTTTGCTGACGAAATATGTTAAATAGTTTTGTTTTTGTTATGTGGGTTAAACGTCCTTGTCTTCGGATTGTAGGCAAATGATCATCATCATCATAAAAAAAAAATAAGTTTTTCCTTAGGAAGAAAAGGTTCAAAATATAGTTATATCTAAATAAGATCGAAAAGATTTAAATATATAATTACATAAAACGCGGCTTAACAAATACTCATAGTATAGTAAACAAACAAACAAAAAAAAAACGCATCCTTGCTCATACTTGTCAATAGTGATTGTGTTTCGTTATTTCTTATTATATTGTTATCTGTTTACGCTTTTTTTTACCACTTTTACTCTCTCCAAATTGATTAGATTATTTACAGAATATAAATGCTAATAGAGTAAAAAAAATGATTTTATGTTTTTGTAATAAAAGAACAAAGCAATTAAAATTCTCATTTTTTTTTTTTTTTTTGCATACGATCTAAATCTCTTGGTTTATGTAATTAATGCAGCAAAAGAATTTTTGGTAAAATTTCGTTGTTCAAATTATAATCTTGTATCTAGTTTAAATGGCATGTATAACTTTTTGAAATTGAAGAAAAGTGTAGAACATTTGCTGCTGTTCATAATTTTTTTTATTTATTTCCTTTAAATAAGAGATGTAAATATATCTAATAATGCTTAGTTTCAGTTGAATGTAGTAATTCTTTTTAATTTACTGAAATATTCACCTGCCTTTGTATATAAAAAAGTTTAATTGCCATTTCAAGCTAATTTGGAAACTTACATTTTAAAATTTCAAAAAATGAAAGAATAATTATACTTTTAACGCATTTTCATAGAATGATGGAAATTCTATCTTTGAGCTTTTAAAATCATTTTGTAAGTATCTGTACTTATCTATACATTTTAAAAATTTATTTTTTATTTAGACTTTTCTAGGGATAAGTTTTCTATTTATTTTTACTTCTATGTATATGTTTGAAAAGTTTCTCATTTTCCTTATGATCTCCATGAGTATGAGACATATTTTATGAAAGATTTAAAATAAATAAACTGGTATAAGAAATTTTTAGCTTGTGTATTTTTTAAACTTAATAATATTTGTTGAATTTTTTTAAATAAATAATTGCAGATTTTGAATTCTGAAAGTTCAGTTGGCTTAGCAATTTATTATTTAATTATAATGCATGCATTTTCTTAAAGAAATGAAACATTTATGAATAGATTAAAGAATTTCATTGCAAGCATTATTATAGAGATAATTCATATATTTTTAAAATGTATTGTTTTTCTCAAATGTCAAGAAATAATTTAAAAAAAATTTGATTGTTTTTTAAAGGTTTTCAAATTTATCTTTTTTTTTTAATGCAATAACTTATTGTATCAGAAAATAAGTTTTAAGTCTTATCAGTTATACTGTTAATTTTGTAATAAAAAAAAAAAACTAGTAAAGTGAATATATAGTTATCCATTTTCAGATTGCAGTATTCATTAATTAATATATTTTGAATAGTTCAAGAATTTAGTGAGCGTTTGTAAAGTGTAATTTTTATTAATTTCTATAATTACAGAAAATTGAGTGTAAATATATAAATAAGCAAGTGAAAATAGAAATTTTTAAGAATTTTTTCCTGTAACAATGCAGTTTAATGTTTGGTTAATCATCAACATATCTGTTTTGTTTTCTAATTTTCATTATCATATAGTAAATAATTTGAAAGAATTTCATAAATATTTGTTTTGTTATTATTAATATTTTAATTTGTAGCGACAAAGATTAATATAATTTTTAATAAAGATAAAAAATGTCAGCCAGTTTTTAAAATTAAAAAAATATACGATTTATTATTTAAATCAGTCAATATGAGAAACTTCTCAACTGGTTATTTATAAAAGGAAAATTGTATATTTTCATTCAGGTGACCATTTTTTTTAAATTGAGTTAAATGTCTTTATATATATAATATTGTATTTCTTTGATAATTTAAGGATTTCTTTTAAATGAGTCATGAACATACAAAAAATAAATAAATTTTTTGTTTGATTTAGTATAGGAAAAAGAAATAAGGGATTTGAACATGTTTAAAATTGAATAAATATTTTTTCTTGATTTATATACATTAAATTCTTCTTAAATATTTCAATTCTAAATGCTACTTTCAGAAACCTTTTTCTTAAAAAAATTTTGTTTTTAGAATTGAATATCTTTTGAAATATGACAAGGAATTTTTAAATCTTATTTAATTTGAAATTTGTAAACTATATACTGTGAATATGAATAATTAAAATCCTCATATTTAAAGTAAAAATTATAACTTCTCTCTTGGAATATTAATATTGGATTATTCTAGACTATTATGAATGAAAATTCTTGATTATTTATATCTGTATTGTCTGATACCACATTTATTGCCAATTTTTGTCTTGGAAATCTTTTCTTTATTTCAAATATGCACTGCAAAATATTTCAGATATCAAAGTACAATTTTTTTAAAGTTTTTTTTTTATTAAGCGATAAATATTTTAGTAAATGACAATTCTAAGTACTTATTAATTTTTTTAGATATATATTTCATTATAAGTTATGAATATTTGGATTTTTTATTTCAGTGGATTGACTGATTCCAATATACTTTCTACATAACTTCTTCATATTTAATTGATTTTTAATTAATATTGGAACATCATTGTTTGAGAAAGGATCTAATTTTATATTTCACCTGTATACAATTCACTTTTTAGTGTTGAGACTAATTTTATTTTAATTAAAATAACCATATTTCCTGATTGTTTTGAGTTATCCAAATCTGGTTTGTGTATTAAAAGTTCATCTGTGAAAAGATAAATTAAATGTAGAAGTTAAAATTAAATGTTCTTTTTCCTTATTTATTATTTGTAGAATATGTCCTCCTTAATTTCGAAAGTAGAAAGAAAGTCAAGTCTGTTTGTCTGGTGATAATTTTTTTCTCTTGACCTTATATGATATATTTTTCTTAGTAGTGAAATTTCCATTCATATTAGAAAGATAACAGATCTTATGTAAAACTAAAACTATATTAAGTACAAAAGATTCAATTGTGATTATCTTAATATGCAGTTTTTTCTGATTTCATTGCTAATATATAATATTTTCCGCATTTGTTTGTAGTCGTACAGCAGAACAGCTGATGAAAGAATCTGGGTGCAGATTAGATCATCCATCTGCAGCCAAATTTCAAGCTCATGTTACGGATGGTGACTGGACAAAAGTATGTCATGTTTCATGACCTGTTCTTGAAAATGTCTAATTATTCTTTTAAAATTTATTCTTAATTTATATTTCTGTGATAATATTTCAAATATATAATTGAATATTATTTTCTTTGTCACAATTTTAGTTCATTATATTGTTTGGCTTTTCTCGCATGTTTTTTTTTTTTTTTCTTTTACAGGCTGAAAAAGATCTTGGGGATTTAAAACTTCTACTGGAAAATCAACATTCCCTTGTTGTATGTTCTTTTTATGAACTTTTCTTATTTAGATATTTCACATAAACAAGCTTAAAAGAATATTTTCATACTTCATACAGGCATACATAATTTTCTGATATATATTGTATTGAATACTTAAGTTATTTGAATCAGACTGCATCAGCTTGAGTGATTTAGGTATATTTTAACAATACTTTTTTCATGTAATTTGACTTTTGCAATAAAAAACACTTGAAGGTATTGATATTTTGATAATGGTTTCGAGTATATGCGGTCCAACTTTCTTAAAAGCTGTATTGCGAATGGAAATTTCCATTTAGGTGGTTAGATTTTTGATTTAATAATTTGAGTTACTGCATTTTTCTGGGGGGGGGGAGAGAATTATAATAAATGTGATTATCATTTTTTAAACTGTAATTATTGACTCAGTTCATGAATAGCTTTCATTGATAAATGTGATGTTATGTAATATTTTTTATCTTAAAATTTTAAATATACTAATTTAAATTTTAATTTATTAAAAAAATTATGTATTCCAAATGAATTTAGTTATGTACGAGAGCAGCAGATTTATAGATTCATTAATCTCAGTTATAGATATATTGTGAAGAAGTTACAATTATGAAAATAAGTGAAACTAACACAATTTTGAACTATATCAAAAAAGTAAATTATCAGTATTTTAGAACAATATACATTTTTTAAAGGATGCAAGGAATTGCAGCAGTATTTGGTATTGTTTAGGCTATTTTGTGGTTTCTTCCGTAATTCAGTGCTTACAACAAAAATGCAACTTTGTATTTTGTTGCTTTGTACTCATATTGGAAAGTAATATGAAGAATGTTTTCATTTTTTCAATTTTATATTAAAATACTATAATAATGATTATATTAATGAGATGTTAAGCTGTCATTCCTCTTAAAAAAAGTAAATACTGTTTTCACAAGATTCTTATATGCAAATTAAGTTGATGGTTGCTATACATACAGAAATGAAGTTATCTTACTTTGTTAATTTTATTGTGTATTCTGCCACACATCACTTTATTATTATTATTATTATTTACACTTTAGATACTAATTTCATTAAAATATTATAATATTGTTTTTAATGAAAGATAATTTTAGAGTTCTCATAATATAACTACAGGAGAGGTTAATTTGAGAAAGCATTGAGAAATAAACATTGCATGTTAACAGTAATGTTCTTGGGTTACTTTTCTCTACTGACCATACTCAGAATATAAATGGAAAAATTTTAAATTTTAAATTAGCATATTTTGTTAGTTGATTTCTCTCCCCCTGGTTTCTAGTAAGTTGAAATTATATGTTTGAAAAATCACGTGCAGATACATAAAATTGCATGTTTTTGAAATCATTTTTATATGCAAAAAAAGTAAGGAAATTCAATTCCTTATATATATATATATAATATAGTATAAATTGCTTCAAATTCTAATTTTTAAATAATAAATCTGCAATTTTGTTAATAGAAATGTCAAATTGAATATAGATGAGAGATGCTGTTTGTGATATATTCTATATGTGGCATGATTAAATAATTTAAATTTAGGATTAGTTGAATTCTTACAATTTTTTTAAATATAACTAGCAGTAATCTTTCAGTAGGCTGAATTTTTCTTGAAATTTTTTTTGGAAATAGGGTAAAAAAACGACTAATAAATTAGAATTTTTGTAAAAAAAATTATAATAAAGAGAGTTGAAGCTTATCTAAGATTAATCATCCTCAAGCTATGTATTGAACTGTGGAATAATAATAATAATAAAAAAAAAATACTGGGGATGTGACTTTTAAGTTTATGAAGTTCGTTGAAATTGATCTTTTGCATCAATTTTCTTCCATCTGGAATGATTAATTTTTATATAGAATGTTTTTCCCAAACCCGTAAAGTGGAAATTAACCAAAATGGAGTGGTATGTACTATAAATTATTAAATATTTCTTATAACAGTGGCTAAGTTATAATTTTTTTAATCAAATTTTAAAAAGTTTAAGTGTTTAGGCTATTTCAGAATATACACAATTCCTTTATCTATTTATGTAATCCATATTTTAAAAACAGTTTTTATAAAAACAAATTTATTTAAAAATACTAAAATTTTAACAAATCATCAGAACTAAAAATGTATGATCAAAGTAGTTTTGTGACATCTCTAATTTGAGTTTAGAATATGCACATTTATGGTTGAAGTATAAAAATTTGTAATTTTGTAGAGAATTTTTTAAAAAATATGTTGATTTGTTGAATATTCATTTGATTTTGCAACTTCTTCTACAAGGCTGCCTTTTTATTACTTAAGTCATTTTATTTTATATCAGCAAACTCCTCATATTTTGTTTGATATCTTCCAGGAAATGAAGTTTTTGTTGCTTGAGCAAAAGTACCTGGAATATTTAGAAGATGGCCATGTATTAGAAGCACTACAGTGTCTTAGACATGAACTTACTCCTCTACGATTTAATACAAATAGAGTTCATGAGCTCAGCAGGTATTTTTACTTTTTAAAAATCAATTTAGTTCTTTACTCTAGTTGTAATGTTAATTTTTTTATGAATGATCTTGTTGAGATCTTTATTTATAGCATTAAATGAATTAAAGGACAGTGTGTGATTAAACTTTCTTTTTAAAAATATAACTTAAATTTATAATTATTTTAATATTCAAATATATTTTTGTTCTGTAATCAAATAAGGAAAAAAATTGTGCTTGAAAAATAATTGCATTCTTTTCAGCTACATGATGTGCAGCACAAGTGAAGAATTGCGACGCATGGCTCGATGGGATGGGAAAGGAGCTCATTCAAGGCAGAAACTAATGGAAAAACTCCAAGGTACTATAACTGTTAAATATTGAATTGTAATTTTATTTTATTGCATTGTTACTTCATTAATCTATTTGAAAAATTTTGATTTCTTCTGAATCTTTCAATAAAGTTGATTTATTTATTGTTTTTTTAAATATATTTTTACTAATTAGGTTTTCTTTAAGTTAAGAATCAAACAAATAAATATTTACAATGTTTGTAATATATAAAATCCTTTTATTTTTTAAAATTTTATTTTTAGCCTTCGTCTTTTTCTGATTGATAAGAAATTCCCTTAATTTGTAATGTAATTAACCTCTACCCTATTTGTTTATCAGCTACCACATTGTTTATATGCCAATTTCTCTCTTCTTCCTGCAGATAAAGCACTCTTTGTTGTGAAAGTGTAAATAATAATAAAAGAAAAATTATTTTAAACTCTTTATCTTTAAAGGCTGTGAATAAAATTGTTACAATTTAACAAAGCAGGTAATGAGAACAGGTTTTATCTTCTCATTTGCAGTACAGAATTTGTAAGAATCAAAGGTTCTTAAAGGGACTTTTGAAATCTGGTATTATATGACCATGAGTCCAAATTATATACTACCTTCAAAAAGGTCTTTTCCTATTAAAAAAATCAAGGCATAAAACATTCTAAAATTAAGCTATTCATAAATTTTTAAAATGTTGACTATCTGTATTCACCAATCAGCTGTTTCTTCTATTTAATTAGCTATAGAATTTAAAAGCTACTTAAAGTTGGCATTATTGTTATATGTTATTGAATAATTTTAAATTTATTATGTGATGAAGTTTTTTCATTTGAAAATTCTAAAAAGTAATTATTAATTTTGAGCTATATAATACAAATTAAACATTGAAAGTAAGGACTGTGATAAACTATATAAAATGTATATATCCAAGCTTTTAGATATTTTTATACTAAACAATTAATTCGAAATTGAAACATGATTTCAACTATTTTCATTCATCAAAAATTTAAAACGATCATTTTCAGAGTATTTCAATTTATACTTAGTTGGATAATACATGTTAAATCTGTTGTTGGCAAAGCCGTAAATAAGGTTCTCTTATCACTTTTCAAATATTGATATAAATTTCTTGTTTCATCATCGATCCAATTTGACTTTATAGGGGGAAAAAATCTTATACCAGTAATGGTATCAAACCACTTGTCATTGTTTAAATCTTTTATGTTATTAAAAATAATGCATCGTTACTGTTACATATACCATATTTTGATATAGACTATATAAGTGATAGAAAAGCATTTTCATTCTATGGTATTCGTTATTAATTTATAAAATTAAATTATGAATATTATAAAAGAATTATACATTTTATATGTGTTTTATATAACTTTTAATCAATAAATAAATTCTAATTTTTTACTTAAAAAAAATTTTTTTAGCGTTCCTACCACCATCTGTCATGTTACCTCCTAGAAGGCTTCAAACTCTTCTGCATCAAGCTGTAGAGCTTCAAAAAGATAGGTGTCCTTACCATAATTCAAAATCAGAAAACAGTTTGGACAATGTATCACTACTTATTGATCATACCTGTACAAAGTAAGTTAAAATTGAAATTTATTCTTTTGATTTGTTTTTATTTCTTTCTTCAAATGCATACGAGTTTGTCCACAGTGTAATTAATTTGAATTCGTTTTCTTCTTTTTAAAACTATTGTAGGGAACAGTTCCCATGTGAAACTGTCCAAATCCTCAAAGATCACTGTGATGAGGTCTGGTTTTGCCGTTTCTCCAATGATGGTAGCAAACTAGCAACTGGATCTAAAGATAATAATGTTATTATTTGGGCTGTTAACCCTGTAAGTTCTTTTTGTTTCATTTTATTTATTTGTATTCCCCATATTACATGGTTGGATTCTTCCATAAATTCAGTTTTATGCTTAAAAAAAACTTTTTATTTTTTTCTATGAATTAAATAAAAATAAAAGGTATGCAATTTATCATAAAAATTACTTGTTAAAAAAATCTATTTGTAGAGTGACTGGATATTGAAAGACTTTCTGTTTTATTATCAAAGTCAGTATTAGGTATGTTGTTTATTTAGGTACATTGCAAAAAGAATAAGCCCTTGGATTATTTGTTTTGCATTTGTATCATCAGTTGAACTTTTTTTGTCAGAGGCATCCTCTTCCTTTGACATTATTGTAATATTTTCTTGATAAGGTGATTAATCTCTTTAGTGTGACAGAATTTGAGTTTAATTTTAGTGTTGTAAACTTGGTTATTATTTCTGAAATGAATAGATTTAAGTCATTTGATGCAATTTAGGCCTTTGAAGCATGAGCTTGTGTCTCAAGAGAAATCTGCCGTTTATTTGTTTTAAAGAAAATCTTGGAACACATGAATTTTACAATAGGAAACTACATAACATGTTATTTGTAAATATATATACTCCTATATACTTTGTGCATGTGATAAAAACAAATAAGGAAAAAGCTAGTGTCAAAGGAAGATGCTCAAAAAATGTCAGGCAAGGCTATCAAATTCCTGAAAAATATATATCAGAAAAAAAGAGTTTCTAGACCTCAAAAGTTTCTTTCACATCTAAACCTTGTACACAAAATGAAACTGCTTATTGTAGCAATGTGACTGATGCTTAAAGGCAAATTATTATGGAATCATAACAATGAGATATCTTTAAAAAAAATCGGTAATGTATTTGAGATATGGTGCAAAATTCCATTGACATATTTTATTTTATTTATTATTTTATTTATTATTTATTCTATTTATTATTTTTATTTATTATTCCCCATTAGCATATTTTAGCATATTTCAATATCATTCTTGAATTTTTTCCTTTTCGTCCTACACATTTTTGCTATTACGCTTAATAATTTGGTAGATAGAGTAGGTTACTTGATAATAGGATAAAATCCTATGTTTTTTATTTATGACTTAGTGTAAATTTTGTAATTTCATTTGGTAGAAAAAGGTATAAGGAAGGTATTAAAAAAAGGCTGTTGTAGCTTAAGTTCTTGACTTTGGTGGCCAAATGTCTCAATTTCAAAATCAGATTTCAATAAAAGGACGTGAATGTGGACCTATTGAACATAGAATGTGTTGTCATGATTCAAGCATTCTCTCACCAATGCACTGCAGAATTTTGAACTTGGGATATGAATTCATATCTTTCTTTATAACCAGACCATAGTTTAAAGTTACTGCCCCTGAAATAATTCTTATGTTGCTTCAAAATAGTAATTTACTCAATTAACTGGTTTTACTTTCTGTTAAAAAATAAAAATAAAAACTATATCTTTATGTATTAAATATTGTTAATATTACCCATATAGAATGAAAAATAAAATTCAAGCTATATAGTACATTTTATTATATATATATAATATGGTTATTTTTTAAAAATTGCTTCACTTTTTAAAAATTATTATTGTTGTTCTTTTTTTCTTTTCATATAGATTCTAAGTTTTAAATAGGGGATTCTTAATAGCATACAAAGTTCTTTCTTGGGATGAAATAGAAATTCCTTCACATTTATGAGATCGCATGTGCATTAAGTTATGGATTCATATTGTGCAAACTTGATAAAAATTAAGTTTTTTCCATCAGCTTTTTCAAATTATGAAGTTTTAAAAAATATATGTGTATAAAAAATTGCATTTAATGTGTTTTACTACATATTGAAGTATAACTGAAATAATACTTCCTATGTTTGTCGTTTACATTGATATTTAAGTGGCATTTCTTCACATACTTCTATGAAATAATAGAATTTGTTTTCTGTAAAATATTTAATTTTTCAAATAATTGCTTTTATTGTTTTCTTTCATGAATTTGGTAACTGTTTTTTGTTTATTTATAATGTTTAGATGAAATAATATATTGCCCTTAATTTTTATATTATGTATTTCATTGTTTTGCTTAAATTGGATATTATGCAAGTAAAAAAATCTAGTATTATTAAATCATGTTTAGGAAACTCTGGAATTGACTCATCAAAAGACACTTGAAAACCACCCTGGTGGTGTTACCTTTTTGTCATGGAGTCCTGATGATGTATATCTCATTGCTTGTGGACCCGATGACTCTTCGGATCTTTGGGTTTGGAATGTAGAGGTTGGTCATTTTGAGTTCAAAGAAACATTGCTGTCCAATTGAACTTAAACTATGTAAACCGGACTTAATTTCAAAGTCTTTCATGTCATTTTCTATTCATAAAAGAAATAACAGTTTTATAATTTATTTTATCTTAATTTGCTTTTAGGTTAAATCTTGACATTGATATATGATTTATATGTTTTGAATTTGATTTATGATCTATTTTTTTATTGTGTAATAGTTGTTGTTTTCATTCATTCCTTAGATGTTTTATATTCTGGAATTAAATCTTAAATTTGAATTGATTTTTAGTCAGAAAATAAAGATTACCTTTCTTAAAAAGTCATGAAATTATCATAAGAGGTTCCTGAATCACAACTGCTTTATTAATGTCATTTTTATTCACATCTATTTTAGGTTTATTTCAAATTTTTAAAATGATAGATGTATTGTTGTTAGCATTTAAAAAAAAAAGCACACACGTTTTTTTAAAGTTGGCAGTTAAGAGATGCTAGCCAAGAAACTTTTTCTTAACCACATTATTTATTCTTTTTTATAATTTGTTTTCTATTTATTTTGTTCAATGATAAATTTATTCTTAACCATTTGTTATTTTTGTTTATGTCACTGTTAACTTTAGATATATGATAATATAAAGATGCTTTATCTTTTTACCAACACCAAGGAAAATTTATTAAAAATCGGTTCACAACGTATTGTATACTTTGTTTTCTATATATCGTTTCAAAACACATTCCATCAGTATTTCAAATATTAAATGAAGAAAATTCATTTGTCATTCTTAGTGTGAGACATTTTTTAAAATTATAATTAAAATGAAATACACACATACACAAAGAGAAAGGGGAGATTTCTGAATCTTGAGCTTTCATTTTGACTTTCATTTGATTTTTACTTAATTTTTTTGAAACAAATATGCACTTAAATAAGTAGACTTTGCAGGACACAATCTAGATCTGTCTGGAATATTTTCTCCTATTAAACCTAATTAAAATGTACATAATAATGAGTTCAAAAATATCCTTTTCTTAAAAATAAGTCATTTTGAAATATGTAATTAGATATCTCATTTTTAATTTACAATCTTAACTATAGGTTTTAAAAGGAATAATTTGTTTTATTACATAAGACTTTAAAGTTCTGTTTATCTGATTGGAGGAGAGATCTGTTCTAATATATTTTATAGTTTTAAAATATTAAAAATTACTCCTATTTTTTTTCATTCTTTTTAATGAATTGCTTGTCATCTAAAATGTTCATTTTGTATTTATTAATTTTCTATTTGTATATAGACTGGTACCTTAAAAGTCAAAGTGAATCATTCACCTGAAGATAGTCTTACTACTTGTGCCTGGAATATTGATGGAAAGAAGTTTGTATGTGGTGGGACACGAGGCCAATTTTATCAGTGTGTAAGTATGCAAACTTTTCCTTATATCTTATTCTTATTCAGAACACTTAAAATTATTATTATTATTTATAGGAATTGCATTTTTAATTAACCTCTACAAATATATTCATGATTACTTATCAGTAAAATTTTTGTTAAATTTATTTAAAGATAATTTGTAATTTTGTTGTGTTATTTGCATGCTGAAGGTAATTAATTCTTTTTTTTTAAAGAACAGATAGTAAATGAATTTCATTTTTCAAAAGTGTATTTTAGTAAATCTGTTATTGCTTTTTGCAGATTCCAGAAATTTTTGTTTAAATATTTTTTTTAATAAATGGATTAGTTATTTACAAATTAATTTTTTACAGAGGTTATTTATGCAGATTTAGAAGGAGTAATTGTCTTATTAGCTTATTAAGCTCAAATACTTAAGTAGATGGGCAAATAAAATGTCATATATTGTTTTTATAGCAATCAAATTTTGAACAAAATCCATGTGCATAAAATCTGTTTAGTCTTTTGTGTACATGGAAACAAAACTATAAAAAAAAATGCAGAACCAGAAGGGTTAAGTTAACCTTTTATCATCAGAATCATAGATTTAAATTATATCCAACTATAAGTCTGTCTATATTCAAATGCAATTAAATGTGATTGCTTAAAATTCAATAATTTAAATAAATAGGATTTTATTTGTGATTTTCAATGGCATTGTAGATCTGCATCAAGTTTTCGTTATAATTATACAAAAATAAGACATCAAAGATGCATGATTAAAAAAAAAAAATTCTATGAAATGTTAAATGATCTATTTTGTTCACACAGGAGTACAAGGGAGTAACACACCCACTGATTTTTATATTATTAGCCTAAGAATTACTTTTTTAGATTCATACTCAAATTGAATATCCTTAGCTTGCAATTTCATGACTTTTTATAAATATGTATTCTTTTGAGTTTGAGTGTAAAAATAGGTTTTCTTTCAATCCCTTTTTTTCCATTCATCTACTATTTAAAAAGTAATATTTGATAAAAAGGATTTTCATACATTACTGATGATTCAAAATAGTAAACCTCTTAACTAACTATAGGCCTCTTAAATGAATGTAATGTTCATGTTCCATTTCCATTGTGGACTCTTAATTTAGTCCATATGTCTATAGCATTATATAACTTTTTATTTTTATTATAATAGGATTTAGATGGAAATATTGTTGACTCTTGGGAGGGAGTCCGGGTTCAGTGTCTCTGGTGTAGGAAAGATGGTAAAACAATCCTTGCTGCTGATACTCATCACCGCATTAGAGGATATAATTTTGAAGATTTAACTGATTTTAACATGTTAGTATTTTGATAAACTTTTTGCAATTGGATTATCATAAATTAATATTATGAAATTATTATTAGTTCTAGTAAAATGTTTAACAATATTATTGCTTTAAATTTAATAAATATATAAAAAAATTCAATGGATTCTGTTTTTTAGTATATACAATAGAAATTAGTCTTAGTTATTGAATTTTAAAATATTTTGCATTCATTTCCATTTAAGTATCTTTAAATTTTGAGAGATATTTAACTTGAGTGGCTTTAAATTAGTGAATTGATTTAACTGTTTAGCTGTAACTTAATATTGATTTTAGCTATTGAGCACCTTATCTTTAAAATTTTGGAGAATATTATTGAAAAAACTACTGTAGCAATAAAATTTCTAACTTTTTGAAAATACTCTTCTGTTTTATAATTTACAAAAACTTATCTTTTTTCCCAAGATATTAATTGAATAACCCTTGGAGGTGGTATTTATATATTAATTACTTTGATTCTTAAATGAATATTTTAAAGTTCAAAATTTATTTTACCATGAAAATTTAATATTATGGAAATGGAGGTTTATGTATTAAGGTTAGCATGTAAATTATTTTTTTCTTTGTTTTATGCCTTTTTTTTTCCCCTTCAGAGTAATGCTATAAATACAATTCCTTTCATGCAATGATACATTTACTATGAATATCTATTGAAATGAAAAAAATTTTGCAGATTACAAGAAGGTCATTCAGTCATGTCTTTCACATGTGATGATACTGGAAGAATGGCTCTCTTGAATGTTGCAACTCAGGTGATCTAAGTATTTTGTTTTTAAGCATTCTGCAGTGCCTCTTTTTATAAGCTAAAATTTACATTTTGAAATTTAAATTGAGGTTGAAGTTGAAAGTAGAGCTATAACATATCATTAAAAAAATCTAAAAGAGATTACAATATCAAGAAAATGATTTTGCTGAAAGATTGAAACTTACTGTAGATGTGAAAGGTATTAATGTTTGATTTTTATAAGCATTGATCGTTCATTACATTAAGAATTGTTAATGCATTGCATATATGAATATTAATGGCAAAAACTTCTGTAATGAAGTTTGTAGTTCCTTCTATTTCTGCATGCACATTTTGAAATCTTGATATTTTATTTAAAGTTTTTCATTGACTACAAATAATTATATTATATGAAGTTATACCCATTTTTTTTTCTGTTCTCATTAATATATTATGCTGATAAATTTAGCTCTAAATGATACTTAATTGATTTATAACACCGTATATATAAACAAATATCCTCCAACATTAGTTTTCTAATCATTAATAGCACTTCATACTGATAAATAGATGTTATGTAGTGTCAACATAATTTCCAATTGATATTTTTAGAGTTTTAATTAACAAACATATTTTCAAATATTGTATAAAATTTTTTAATGTGCATGTATTATTGACTAAATATGTGATAAAATAATTTTTAAAAAATCCCACAGCTTGTATTTGTAGATGAAACAAATTATTTGTCCAGATATTTATAATTCTTTTTCATAAAACATTTTTTTTCTTTATATTCATAATCTTGTAGTTTTCATCTACTTTCTGTAGCTGTTGTAGGTATGTAGACATTCTTATGAAATGAATGATTCAATATGAAAATTGAAAGAGTATGAGTGATCATGTATTGTTCAGTTTCTTCAGTTATATTTTGGGATTATTATAAAGAGCTCAGTGTGTGAGTAATTAAATAAAACACATTTTTTAAAAGGAAATGTAATTTTAGAGAAGAGGAAGAAAGATTAGTTTTCCTAAATATTATTGAAGACTTAATTCACTATGAATTGCAATAATTTTGAGAAATTTTTAAGTGATTTCAGTGTTGATTTGATTAAAAATTGATCTGGATTTTTTTATTTGAATAAAAGTCTACACTCTAATCTTGCTTAAAAAGATTTTTGAATTGTAAAGCAATCTACCTATAAACGATTCTGAGATTCAAAGTGACCTACTTCAAGATTTAAATTCAAAGCTCTAACAGTCTTTACTTTTATCCATTTATTGTTAAATAAATATTACTGCTTTCACCTGAAGTTATGTACTGTGCCAAATTTATTGCACTGACCTTTTCATCCTCCTCAGATTTAGAAATGCTTTGAACATTAGATTTCAGGTCTGAGTAAATAATTACTGTGTTGAAAGAAAAAATAAATCCTTTATTTTCCTAAAAGTATAAAGATATTGAGACCATTTATCTGAGCAATTCAGAAATGTGTTTTTATCCATTGCTAAATATGTGACACATTTTTAATATTGAATTTAAAGTTTATATGAAAATATCGGAACAAGATACCATTAGAAAAAATCAATATTTCTAATTTCTCAATTTGCAAACTAATATTTATTATTTTATCTTCCTTTCATGTATTTGCATGATTTATGTATTTTATATTATCAGTTTTAGAGAAATGTGAAATTGCTGTTTTTAATTACTATGATGTTTTATTGTTAGGGTGTGCATTTATGGGACATCGAAGATCGGGTTCTTGTTCGAAAATTTCAAGGTGTTACACAAGGTTATTATACCATCCATTCATGCTTTGGAGGAGTCAATCAAGTTTTTATTGCAAGTGGAAGTGAAGGTAAATTTGATTGCTTATAAGTATTCCAAACTTAATTACAACTGAGTTGCCTGAGTTGAACTGAGTAAAATATTTGTTCTTTACAGATAATAAAGTTTACATTTGGCACATTAAACGAGAGATGCCTATAGCTGTGCTTCTTGGTCATACACGCACTGTTAATTGTGTTTCATGGAACCCAAAGTATCCCAGCATGTTAGCTAGTGCCTCTGATGATGGAACTGTGCGGATTTGGGGTCCAGCAGAAAGATATCGTACAAGTAATAAAGGTAAAAGCTTCTGCCAATATATATTTTTAAAAAAAGAAAGAAGAAGAAGAAACTTTTGAAGTAGTTCTTAAAGACATAGTAGAATAAAAATGTTTTAGGTTTAACCATTTTTTGCGCAGTGATTTCATAGTGAAACCACGTTTCTAAAAATTATTTCTAAATGTTCAATGGCTTCTGATTGATACTAAATGCTTTAAAATTATGTTCTAATTTTTAGAATTGCCTGTAGACTTGAGCATGCTATTTAATATCCCTCTTAGGTACAAAAAAATGTGTCGTATTTCAAGCATTTTCTTAGTACTTTAAATTTTAATTTTTTTCATCAAGTAAAAAATTAACAAATTCAAATTGTCTTTAAAAATTTGTTGTATGAAAGCTGTTTACAACAAAAACATTTTTTTTTCCAAATCAAATCACAAAAGAAAATGTCTTTTTATTTGAATATGTTTAGTTGGTTTCAGAGAGTTACCATCACACACCTACAGCATGAGATTTTTTATCAATTGAAACATGTTAGAGAAACTGATCTGTTTACCCTTTCATGGCTCTCTTAGTCAAGTGATTTGATAATTGAGGGTTTTGCCATGAGTTTTTGTGGGTGAAGAGTTTATTTACATTTGAGTAAGATTCATACGAACAAGATGGCTGACATTTTCACTTTTGAGTTACTTTTTTGCTGTATTATCTAGTAACCATATAATGCAGATGTTAAATATATTTTCCAATATGTATAATTTTCTTAATTTTTAAATGGTTTAATTAAATACTATGTTTCTCGAATATAGTGTTGATTGTATTTGAAGTCTAAATGGCACATGAAAAACTTCCATTGTTACCTTTATGTGAGGATCACTTGTTATTAAAATTATTTATTTTTCATTGATAATATTGTATATTTTAGTATTTCCATAAATAAATAATGAGTAATTTCATTACAAAGCAAATTTAAAAGTATTTATTAGTCATAAGAAAAATGTTGTAGGTGTGCATTGGTACTTCTGTACCCCCCTTCATGGTGCAGTCCACTATAATTTTTTTTAAGGTAGTTACCTGCCCTTGGAACCTAAGCATGAAAATTAATTGCCTAGTTTTTAAAATTTCAAAAAAATTTATATTTGTTCATTTTAAAATTTACCTCTTTTTTTATTTTGCTTATTATTGTAAAACAATAGTAGTATGTATCCAAAAAATACTTTCATATATTTCCAATGTACATGAATATACATTTTGTTATTAAAACAAGAAAAATTGCTGTTTGAAAACGAACTCATAATTATTTTACAAAGATTTTCAAAATTAAAGGAGGAAATAAAATTTCCATTTCTGAAATATTTTGAAACGGTATATATATATATATATATATATATATATATATATATATATATATATATATATATATATATTCAGTAATATGTTCCAGAGTTACTCCAAAAACAATAAAAAATTTCATAATCTGCACTAAAAATCTAATCCAAATTTTGAAACTGTGCAAGCATCCAAGATGTAACTATTTGCAAATTTTGTTATCTTTATTTCTAACGAACATCTTTGTAAAAATGATGTTGAAATTTACAAAAAGGTGTTAATTGTTTAAAAACTGTAAAATCATATATTTTTTTTAATATTATGCTTATTCATTTATTTTTGTGTTAAAAAAGTATTTATGTAGAATTTTTTTGGCGATGCAAACAATTTGATTCATTTCATTGTCACATGATGATTCTAATATGGCCCTGGAGTGCAGTAAACTGCTGATAAAAATATATACAATATTCATGTTTTATTTACAGAATTTTTTGAGTTTAGATGTAACATTTAAAATTCAGGATTGTACAAAATTATTATTTTTAAAAATCTAAGGTATTCTTAGCTGAATGATTTTAATTTGAATCTCTAAATTTAAGTAAAATACTTGAATACTCTTTTAATTTTGTACTATTAGTTTCATTGTAGTAATCTTTCTTATTAATCTTCTATGACTAAATTGCTTCATTATTAATGACAAACTGTTTATGAAATAGTGTACAAAGATTATAACTTTTAAAAATATATTTGTAAATGACTGAAAAAATTTCAAGTTTGGATATTCCATTTTAATTGCTATTTGGCAATATTTGAGCTTCAGTCTATAATGGTATTCTAGTCTGCAGTATTGGTAAAAGTAATAATTCAATAGAACTTTTCCTGTCATTATTAAGACTGAATAACCTGATCTGAATAAATGATTGTGCATTCAAATTTGAATTTAAATCTTCTTTTTAGGCTTTAATACGTAAAACATTTTTTTGATTTTCTGTTTTTGATTACTGTGAAATAATAATTTTTACATTTACAAGGAGACATTTTCTCATTGTATTTTTTTTCTTTCTTTCAGGACAATCCATAAGTATATCAAACACAAATGTATAGCCTAATTTTTTATGTAGGAACCTGTATTTAAACCACTGGTGACAGAAATCCTCTTATGGCCTTGTTGAATCAGTGCGTCATCCACTGTATCTGTATCTCCAGAAATGTTACTTAGGTGAGCCGAGCAACTGTATGCAAAGACTGTCTTACACTCCTCTTCGAGACCATTAACCTTAGGTTCATCATCTGTAGATTTCAGAGACTGGCCGAGGATATTAAACCACCCATGTGTCAAGGTTAACTCTCTTTTGAGAGAATTCTTGTGCCTATGTTATATAAAGAGGGCATTTCACATGGCTTGTCGTCTGTTTTAAGAATGCCCGAAGTTTGGTAGTACATTAAAGTGGTGTCATGATTTTGGAAATGCCTTTTTATTTGTAGTCTTTGTTTTATTGTGTTTGCCTTTAATATAGTTTGTAAATATTGTTGATGTTGATTGATAGTAATAATGAAGGTATAATTCTAAGTACACAATAACTTTTTAAAAATTAATTTCTTTTGTTTTCTTTGGATTTGGTTTGTATTTTACCTTGTTTATCATCTGTTGAAGTTATGCCCTGAGATTGGTTGCTGCATTAAACTGAACTAATGACTTCAGATATTCCTTTCCTCATCCATTTTCTTGCAAGCTGAATTTCTAAATTTTAGATTGCACTGATTGAAATTCATTTATATGCTGAAAGAGCACATTTACCAAAAATATGTTCATATATCTAAATTTGTATTTCTTATTTTCAGAAACTTGTTATGTGTTTTTAGTGGTTATTATATGAATAAATTAACTCTGGAAAATGTATTATTATTGAATATATGTTTGATATCCCCAGTTTTCTTTGATACATTGTCATTTTTTTCTCATTATATTTTCTAATTTTGGACAATTTTATTCTTAAGTTACTTTTATCTTGCTATTTAGTTTACTATGTCAAATTTTGTTTTACATATAAAGTTGACCATACAAATCAATGTGTGACAAAATATTTTTCTAGTTTCTTCATATTTTGAAAAATGTTTGCGTATACTATAAAATTTTCAAAATTGTCTACCATGTAATATGATGTACCACATTTTATCAAAATTTTATTTTGTAGCTCTTTTTTTAAAGAAAGCATTTACTCATTTGTTTTCAGCTTGCATTAATAAAATGTGTTTTAAAAATTTCTTTGTCGTTTTTTTTTAAAGATTAAAAAATCTTAATAGTAGTTTAGGATTTTTCTTACCTCCCTTATTATATTAAAATATTTTATGATTTTCTTTAAAAAATTAGACTTGCTTTGATGTTTTTTAAATTAGTCTTTCTGTTATAACTCTTTTTCAATTTTCATTTACTTATATATATATTATCTTTGCGATTTTCTTCTTTCTTTTCTTGTTTGAAAGAAAATGATATGCTGTGAAAAGTGCATTTTAGATGAGGTAACCAATTTCGACTTCGGTTGAAAATCATGTCTGTGATGAAAATAAAAATAAAAGTGTATAATTCGTTACTTAAAAGTCAGTGAATTACTATACTTTCTTATTTATATATTTGTCTCCAGAAATGTAAAGATTTTTGCAATATTTATGCATGTTAATTTATCTTAAATTGAAATGTGTCAATAATTTTTTAAAAATCTTAATTGCCTTACATCTACTTTCCAAAAAGGATTACCAGCATATAATTTTAAAATAACTTTATCCTCTCCATTTCACCTGCATCTTTATAGTGAAAACAATTCATCTCAAGGCATTTTTATGCGTACTTACTTCTCAGGCTAAATAATATCATGAATTTTAAAAATAAGTAAGTTCTTTTAACTAATCTTTGGATGTGAAATAATAAGAGCATTTGATTCTTAGAAATTTGATTGTTGCATATTTTGTTGTTAACTACTGGATTACAAAATTGTGATAAATTGTCATAAAGAAAGTGATAACTGTTGTTAATATTTTTTTTTCTGAGACTTACATTAATTAGCTTGTTAATATAGATACATTGTTACAATTGCATTGAACAGTTCACTATTTTTTTCAAGCTAAATACATTTGTTCACTGTAACTTTCCCATAAACAAAGAATCATGTATTCAAAACTTAGAAATGCTAAAAGTAAAATAGGTACGATTTTTAAAAATGTAATATTATTCAATTTTTTTTCCTTTACTGTGCAATGTTTCATCATTTTTCTGTAATTACTTATTGTGAAAATGTTCTTTTATTTTTCATTTATAAGTGTTTTTTTAATAAAATGGTTTCAGGTTTTTTTTTTTATTTTTTTTTACTTCTTATTTCTTATGCAATATATATTTGCATGATAATTTCAATGAAAATCATGCTCGTGAACAAAGAAAAGTCTGTGCCACCAAATACAAGGTGAAAATATAAAATTTATTTTTTGTACTAATATTTCGTATCAAGTTTACATGTAAGACTATGCAATATTTCTTAACAAACCTTTTTAATTGCATGCCATAGAATCTAGATTATTAGCTTTATCTTAATCACATCAATGTGCTAATCAGTCTGTTTTGAAAAAAGATATATTCAGTGGTGCCAACTGTTATTTCTATTTTAAGTGAAGAAAAATTGTGAAGCTTTCTAAAATTATATGTTGAGGTGAAAAAATTATTTTCTGAAAAATTAAGTATTCCTCTTGAATACATTTTTTTTAATTATAAGGTTTACAATCTAAGGATAAGAATTTTTTTTCTATTGCAATTATTTGCTTAACCTTCTTAGAGTCCCAATCTCTTTTTTTTCTTCTTTTAAGTATGTTACAATGTAGCATCACTACACAATAGTTTGTCATTGAAATATCTCTTGGTGTAACCTTATTATTTCTATTGTTAATTACTTTTAAACTTAGTTTTCCCAGGAACATGATTATTTTAAAAAGCAATTATTTCTCCCACTTTTGAGTTGAACCCCCCCCCCCCTATACTATAAATACTTTTAAATTACAAATTTCCTTTAATTTTTTTAATAGATTTATTTATAAATGTTAAGATTTCAAAGCAAATTGTATTTTTTCTTGTTTGAACTTTTTTTTTTTAGAAAATGGATTTTTGAAGAAAATTAAATTTTATTACATTATGTAGTAAAATAATTGAAACAATATTTATTTCTAAAAATGTACAAAATATATGATTTGTTCCTTTATAAGATGTTTGATATTTTTATGAACAAATGTGCTGAATTTCTTTCTTCAAAATTTATCTTTAACATAAATCTGTATTGGATTCCACTCCCCTTCATTTTTGATGAATAATATGTTGAATATTAATGTCTTGATCCAAAAACTTTTTATTGCAGTTTAACATTTTTATGGCCTTTGTTTGTATTATGACATAATTTGCTATTTAAATATTTTTGGATTATAATTATTTCTTAATTTTCTTTTTGCATCCTTCAAATTAAAAATTTTAAAAAGTTATCTCTCTTAATTTTAAAAGCTATAATTTGAAGTTTCTTTAAATGTCTGATTGTAAATTTCATACTTATTATTTTTTTAATTGATTATTATTTATTTCATGCTGATTTTTTAAAAAACAAAATTGATTTTTTGCAAGCATATAGCTTCATATTATCTCTAATCATTGTTTATAAATTACATTCAAGTTTGATAATCATTTATATGTAATTACATTTGATTTCTCTTTTTATTATCTCATATATATTAATTATCCTCAGTTATTTTTTTTTCTTTTGCAAAACATCATTAAAATAATTCTTTTTCTTATAGTTACCATATTGTTAATATATTGGCACTAACTTCACACAGACAATAAATATAGTTTAAAGAAATTATAGATATTTGAAAAGGAATGTCAAATTCTTGGTTAGTTGATTTTTATATCTTGATATGACAATCACTCTACAATCTTTCCAAATATAAATATAATATAACTTCCAATCTAAAATTGAATAGTTCAAAATTCTTTATGAAATATGTTTGGTTTTAAAGTTTTTAGGTTCTTTAATGATAATCATTAAATTTGTATCCAATGCACAGTTTTTAAAGTATTCTTATAGTTAATTTTGTTCAGTTAAAAAAATATTTCATAGTTTTTTTTATATAACATAATTAAAAAAATTATTGATCTAAATTGTTTACAATAAAACGGGTATTTTCAGTCTAGTCCTGCACATTTATATTTGCCTACATATGTACAAAAAGTATCTGTACTTCCTATTTCATTTCACTTAATAGCTCTGTCTTGATTTAATTTCAAAATTATATTTTTTGTTAATTTTTTTAAAAAATGGTTTTATTAAGTGGTTTGTTGTATATTTTAATGCTTTAAAAGGAAATCAAAATTTGGACTATAACTGTTTGCTTTAAGATGGATTGATAAAAAACAATCGGAGGAATAGTTTGTGTGAATTTTTGTGTTGCAAAAAGTGTTTATTGCACTTTTATGCACTGTCCCTCCCCCCTTGTCTTCTAGATTTTCTTACCAAGAAAAATGCCTTAAGATTACTCAAGAGATGTGTAACTTGTCTCTTTTTATACAAGTCATGCGAGTTTCTTCCTTTTGACAGCAATCAAATACATTATACATCGAATTGAATACTTAAATTTTCAGAGTCTGTTTTCCAAATACTATGTTTTTAAGGTGAATTTTATTAAGATATTGACTGAAATTAATTTGACTATACAATTTGGTATTTTTTTCAGTGCTTATATATGTGAAATGACAAAATGGTCTTTATATACAAGTGCTATTAAATATTGTGCTTTTGTTAAAATTCATTGGAGTGATTAAGAGATGCAAAATAAATAAAAAAAAATCTTAAAATTTAATGTTTATTTGTAGATAACTTATTAGTTTTTGCAATATGCTCTAGCTAACTGATACATTTAATGATTCTAATAAAATTAATAAAATTTCATATTCAGTCATTTGTAGAGAAAATAACAAATGAATAGCATTTTTCCACAAATTATAGTTTTAGAAACATGTATAAAGAATCTTCATATAGATTTTCAACAATATTTTTGTTATGCTGTTATATAATGATTAAATAACAAAAATTTTGGATTTCCCCTTGTGTACAACATATGTGTTGCGGCATGGTATTTTGAATGGTTTTGCTTATTGTAGTTTGTTTTTCTTAATGACAAAATGTATATAGATTGTACTGTTTTTTGTCTATCATTTTGTGTAAGGTGCTGGGAAATTTGTAAAACTTTGTTTTTGAACATTTTTCTGTTTTTGATTAGCATGCAAATGAAAGGAAAATCTTTCATTGTAAAGTAACATTTTGCTGTGGTGTATGTTTTATATGAATGAAATTTGTTTATTTATATGAAGAGAATTTTAAACAAAATCTTTATTTAAAAGCTTATATATAACTTTATATTAATGCTCAAATACCACATTATGTTTTCATGTAATAAAGTATGTTTTTTTAATATATGCATGCATTTAATGAAGAAAGAGATCCAAACATATCTTCAGCAATTTTTAACATTAAACCAAAATTTTAATGTGTCATTTATTTGTCTAGGGATTAATATTTTTAACCTTAAGAACAGGCCTTGTTTTATAGCAATAAGTTCTGGAAAACGGTCTGAAAAATTAATCCCAGTATGTTTTTTAAATTGTGCCTCTGACCAAAAGTGTCCTTAAGTCTCAATATGGATAATTTATTTTAATTAAATTATATTTTAATTGTGATTATGAATTTCATTGTAATTTTCTTTAAAACAAATATTTTTACTGTAGTAAATATGCATTTAAATATTTTTAGAATCTGATACCTCAGAATAATAAATGAATTGAGTAAAATTATCTTTCTGTTAATTTTAACTTTTTCAAAATTATTATTATTACAGTAATATAGAATTAAGAAAGAAAAAGTAGCTAGTCTAAAATATAGTAAAACAAATAAAAATTTGTTTGTTTACTGGCTTATGAATTTCATTTGTAATTCACTTGAATAAAACATTTAACGGAATAGTATATCAAGACTTTAATGTCTTTACTTCATTATAGATTTAGATACTTAAAAGTATCTCAGACATTGATTTTTACTTTTTGTAAATCTGTGATGTTACAGCAACATAGTATTCCTTTAAGGGAAAAAAATTTCAAATCAATTATTATTATAATAGATTTTAATGAAAAGATAGTGATAGTTTGGTTTATGTTAAAGATGCTGAACAAATTTAAATTTATTGGTTATTCTTTAAAACAGCATGTTATACCTGCAATAATTTATCTTGAAAACTAATGCCATTTATGGATAAGTTATGTACCATGTGTGGTTTCTTTTGCTTTTAAAATAAAGTTTTGTACATATTATATTGTTAAGTGTATATCAATTTATTTCAAATTAATAAAAATTAGCAACAAAATATTTAAAATGAAAATAAAAAATCATATTTCTCATAAATTCTGTATATCTTAGTTTCCTCTTTGAAATTGCTATTGAGAAATGTTTTCTAAGTAAATTAAAAAAATATACATATTATTAACTATTAAAATCTTGGATCAGTAATAGAATTTCTATCCTATGTTACTTTATAATACATGCCTTTAATTGGTGTCTATATTAGGTTAGATTGAAAGCATATGAAATTTAAAAGTAAGATTAATAGGCAGAAAATCTGCCATTTCAAAAACTAGAACCATTAAAAGTACTTAATTTAAAAAAAAAAAATCTGGTTTAGAAATGAATAAATGTTCCTAGCATACATATGACTTTCCAAGAAAAGATGTGGGAGTCTGCATTTAAAATACCCTTGTGATCTTACTTTCATAGACCTTATATTACCAACAGCCACATTTTTCTTCTTTTTAGTAAGAAATTGTTAATTAAATAATTTAAATTCAATTATGAGCAATGAAAAATTTGTACAGAAATTTTCTTAAATTAGAAAATGGATTATTATTCATTTAAAAATTCATGACATCATTGAGAGCATTTTCTTATCTTCTAGAATTACTGAAACTGTTATTTTTTTTAAAAATTGTTGTAGCATGTGATGTAAACGTTTATGCAGCACAAGCAGATTTTTTTTAATGACAAAATATAGATCATAAAGATTTAAAAAAGGTAAATTTTTATTTTAAATAAAATTTTAAAATATGTACAATACTTTGCTACTTTAAATGGAAACTATACACATACATAATTAAGCTGAATAATGTACAATGTAAAAGGAAATTTGCAGGAATGGAGCTAGAATTTATGGTATTTAAGGTGAAGATTTTTGTTAGAGGGTCCATTTGTAGTTAGTTCAAATCTAATTTTCTTTGTATATATTAAGTTTTGTCAGTACAGAAGTGAAAGTTTTCAGTCTTATTTAAACAAATGCACGTACAAAATATATCTTCAATTTATTATCTTAAATATTACAAAATTAATTGACTTGTCTTCATTAGGATATTATGCTATGCTCACTCTCTAAGGAAAAGAAGTTATAGAGAATAATTTATTATATATCCATTAAGTATTCATTTCTCAACATTTATTTTTCTAATTAAAATAAATTATTGGAGAATTAAAGCATTCTCTGTATCAATTATTTCTATTATATTTATTTCAGTGCCATTTCTTTATACATTCCTGTATCTACAATTATCAAAATAGTCTTAAGAAATAAAGCAAAAAATGATATAAAATATATTTCATGATATTCAATTAAAAAAATATGAGTTCTGAAAATCTATCTTATGAGACATTTCAAAAGGCAGTGTCTTTCATACAAATAATTTTATGATTATTTACAATGAAATATTAAGAAAATTAAATATGGAATGTGAACAAACATTTTGATTACTTCTCTAGTCTACTTATCAAAAATGTATGACTCATCTGTGCATATTGCACATAAAAAAGCTATATTCATTTTTTTTTCTTTTTCTTTTGAGCAACATAGAACAGAGAAGGCACTTTTATAAAAGTTATTTCTCATTAAAATATTCACTGGGTTTTTAAGAAACTTGGTAATATTCACACTTTGCAGTGATATTCCCAAATGATATGTACCAGCTGATCTGTACGCTGAACTTTTTTGTTTCACCAAAAAATAACAGAATGTCGCTCCTTTTCGAAGACAATATAAAATAAGGCATTGCTTGGCACCTGGGAGTTAATAAAATCATCAGTCTCTTTTATCGCAGTCTTATCATTTCCAGAAGTAATGTTTATCCTATGTTTGTGTGGTGGCTTGATACTTGCTCATTCTTTATTTTTTTAACTAAACAAAGTAGTTTGACCATGATAAATTTTAATAAAAAACATAAATATCTAATTGCATAATTTAACTACTACTAAATCTTAAAGATCAATAATTGTGATCATTAATCAAGTGTTTTATAAAAAGTTTGAAATGGTCTTGAAGATATGTAAATTGCTGTCAGAGTTGAATTATAGTAGCACTGAATTAATCAAATCATTAACAAACTGAAGCAAATGAACAAATGTAAGATTAAACTATTATGTTGATCATCTTATGAATTTTTAGTTATACAGCTGTCACATTAGTTATAGTGTTTGGATTCATCACTAAAGCCACCACAACTTGCCAAAATAAATTGATGACACTGGCTTGCATTAAGTCCAGCTTAATGAAAGACAACTCACGCAAGCACTGCTTGCTTGTAATGTACAGAAAGTATGCTTGTAGGAACATAAGATTGACTGATAATGATTCAATGGTTAGTTACATGGCAGTCTCTAAAGGGGGAGCTCGATTACTGCTCCGACTGCTGCCACCATTCGACTCGACAGTCAGAGGTGGTGAGGGGGTTTGACGGTAAGGACCCACATGATACGGTTGCTCTTTAGTTTCTCTTTCGAGGGAACGTTTCATGTCCAATGTTGAACCCGTGGAAGAACTCCAGTCCCGAGATATGTCGTTGGAATTGCGAGACACCGAACGATCCACGAAACATTGATTTTCGTACGTCAAGTCAAAAGTTGGACGGTCCATCAAATTAGCTGATCTGTTGTCGTGTTGAGCCTCAGGACGGAACCTAGCGGAAAAGAAAAACCAATTAAAAAGTGTAATTATTTTTTAAAAAAGAAATACGATTATAACTTTACAAATAGTTTCCCACTTGTTCAGAAGTTATGCCTCAACAAAACTTCTGTTAGACGATAGTGTTTTAGTAATTTTCAAAATTTATCATCCTTTTTTGTTTGTTTGTCACGGAGCATGTAGAATTTTGCAATTAGCACAAAATTCATTGCAACAAATTCCAAGATAATATAAATATATTTTTAATAGTCGTATTATAAACAATGTCGTACCAAGGACAACTGGCATTCAGGTCACCTTTGTCTCTCAGGTATTCTTTGATTTTATCCACCTTGCATTTTTTAAGATTGATCGTTTATCAGTAATTTAGCTAATATTAAAGACAGCCTGGGCCGGGACAGACTGGTTGGTAGGGTGTTGGATTCGCATTCCTTGGACTGCGAGTTCGAACCCGCCAGCCGAAGACTCTCCCTGTGTGAGTCCTTCATGTCGAGAGTAATACCAAATACATGAAGCCTTATAATTCCGTAGTTATGAAGATAAGCATGCAGAAAGGAAAAGTTCAAAGTCAGTGTTATCATGTTATTCGTACGGGCGTTCTGGCACAGAGGTAGCGCGACTTCCTCGTGATCTAGGCGTCCCAGGTTATTCTCCTGTACACTATCTGTGAGGTGTATGAATGTGCCCCCCCCCTGTAAAAAGGGGGTGCCCAAGCGCATGTTATGAGTGAGTAGCTAAGTCGTAATCTTGGCGCTAGTTGGCGCTACTTCAAAAACAAGAAATGCTCATTCGGCTTAAAATGGTGCTTGTTCATGGCAAGAACCATTAGTAACAACAACAACATAAGTTATTAATCTTTGCTCGTAATTGAGACCTGGTAATAATTTAATAATATTAACTTCTAATTTAAAACAGAATGGCAATTGTTTTTTTTAAAGAACTCGTAACTTTGAACCATGGCCACATGGCGAGAATTGGATTCAATTTACCAACTCCATTTTTAAACTTCCATATTCCATTAGTGGATGCTGAACCTTCGAATTTTGATTTAAAACACATTAGGCTATATAGAAGATGAAACATAAATGGGAAGACTGGGAAATGGAGACATATGTCGGAGCGGATAAATATGGTATTATTTGCAGTATTAGTATCGTAGTTTTCTGTGGCGGCGTATCATTCGCAGTTGCAACATTTAGCTCTGCAAAAAAAAAAAAGTTGATAATCTGTGGCGGCAGATTATTTTTGGTGATTATAGGAATGGTCTTTTTGACTAATAACCCGCGAATTACACACAAGAAATTATGGAACTGGAGTATATATGAGATCAAGGTAAGGCATCATACACTTCTCTGCCATCCTATTAATACAAAAATGCCTAACAACATTATTACAATATCTTCACTATATTACCCAATATTCCAGCTCAGAATATCAAATAACATCATGGGGATATCGTACAGTAATTTCTTGTGCTAACAGAGTTTTATTCAGTCAGACATTCAATATTGCATATAATTACATTATAGTATTCAAAACTTTCATATCATAATATTCATGGTAATTTTTTAAATGTTATTAAATTTCCTTTTCCTCTAAATATAAAGTTTACCTATGCATTAAATTTCAATAATATGTATGAGTTCTTGTATTATTCATTTAATTACAGTCATTAAATCGAATCAGGATCAGATCAGATCGAATCAGGAATCAGGTATCAAAAAGTAACAAGACCAGTGTTTTGAGAAAGGTTATTATCACGACAATACCATTTAAACAAGTGGAATATTTAAAGACAGAACAATTTTTGAAAATTTGAAAAGGAACAATTAATAAAACATTTTAAATATTTAGTTTTTTATCATATCAGAACATTATGTTGTTTTGGGAATGAGGTAAATAAAAATCCGTAGGCGGGGAAAAAAACGTAGGAGAAAAATTGAAATTTTATTATCTGCAAGAGCATCTGAAAAAATCAACTTTTAATAACGCGTTGCCATCGCATTTACAAAAGCACTGATTTTAAAAAAAATCAGTTAATGACTACGGCAAATAAACCCTAGAAAACTGTCATTTTGAGCACGTGATTATATGAAATGAAATAAATAGCAAATGTAATATTTTTTAAAACCATAAATGCAAGACTAAGTTTTTTTTGGATCGTTTGCAATACTAAAGTGACTCTTTCAATAAACGATTAAAATGAATAAAAAAAATAATTTAATTCGCACGAGCACGTGGTGCTTGGCCGTTCCGACATGATACAATGAAATATGCATAGCAGATTTAATTTTAATCTTTTATCTGTACCTTTACTAATAATAAAGAAAAATTTGTAAATATGTTGACTTTCTTTAGGGCCACAACATTTGACTTAGAGCCACCGAATTTAGTACGAATATAATTAGGAGGATGAAAAATGTATACAAAGAATTATTTTTTAAAACTTTTTTTCATTTGAGCCTCAACGATGAATTCATTAATAAATCAAACTTACCAAATTATAAAAGAAATTATAAATGAAAAAAAAATCAATTAAAAAGTCCGCATTTGTTCTTAGAAATAAAATAGATTTTCTAACCAAATTTCCTAATCCGAGTTTCTGCCTTATACAAATTTTAATGATGGCTACCTAAAATTTTTAGAAGTCAAAACTTACCCTCCAAAGCCAGAGAAATCCCCATTTGGAACTCTCGAAGAACTTGTGTCTCCCAAAGTATTTTCGTAACTGTCATCTAAAGAGCAACTAAATCTCGAAGCTGATTTTTCAACCGAGTCTAAGCTCCCATTCATTTTCATCGGTGCTGGTTTAGGCTCCGATTCGGTTTCAAAAGCTCTTTCGATTCTTCTTTTGTATCCCAATTCTGAAAATCCCGTCAGGGAACGGTTGGATCTAATGGAGGCCCGAATGGAATTGCGACGTTCCAATTTCTCTCTATATCTCTGGCGCGATTTGCAAAGCCAGAATCCAACACACAGAACAACAAATAACAGAGCAAAGGCAGTTACTCCCAGAAAGGCTATTGTTAGAGGTTCCATAAACCATAATCTAGTGGATACGGTGATTTCAGGATCTGAAAAGATAAATAGATCAATCTGTTATCCTTTATGGCATTACGGTACTTTTCCGTTAGCCGGGAGCAAGGGAAAAATCGCCAAATAATGTAAAATACCGGCAAATGAAATTTGGCGAAAAACTGCCAAATATTGTAGAATTCCTTTTGACTGTTTTGTCATTCGCTTCGCTTGGTGACTCGGCGCGCGTTTGGTTCACAATTGGCGACATTTGCACTCGGCTAATTGAAAAGTACCGTCATTACATTTCTAATATTATCAA